>NQII01003624.1:116771-137401 GCA_002778355.1 Clitarchus hookeri | reverse complement strand
TATATTCGTGTTCTACGTTATTAGTAGAGTCGAAATATACCACTTTCTGGAGTTTTTTTTCTTATTTTCAGAAAAGCCCCTATAGTAAAATTTTACCGGGTACTTGAGCATCACAGTGAGTGGTCGTCTTCATTGGGCTGCCAAATAGAGTGGTTATTTGTGTCAAAAGAGTGTGAACTGAGAAATGTGTAGTGCTGGAGGAGCCCTGAGGGAAGCATCATGAGAAGGGTGTTCTGGTGCAGCATTCTAGAAGTCAGGCTGGAGGATTTGCCTGCCATGGCATCATATGTGGTTGTGGCCGGCAGCCAGTGGCCTGGGATGCCCATGAAAGAACAGAAAAGCTATCCAACACGCCAGTGTGCAACATGTAGCAGGGTGACAGATGCATGGGGAAATAAAATATCGTGTGAAACAAGGTACATGTGTGAAGATTGTGGTGGACCACTTTGTGTTGTACTTTGTTTTATAGTTTACCATACGACAGCAGACATTTAGGCAGAAATTTTATTCAGTCCAAGTGAACAAAAATCATGAATAAATATTTACAAACCTTAGTGTCATTACAGATAAATAATTTTTTTATGTATTGCACTAGGGATAGAAACAAACTGAATATGTATGTTACAAATACAAACTGTATTTTTAGTGATGAATGGCATCATTGTTATTACAATAATATTTTTCAGTGTTTTTGTAAATATTCAACTATTGTAATAATTTTTACACAATTTACAAAGCCTACATGGTAGGTTTATATGTCAAGATTTATTCAATCTGACCTAATTTACAAATATAAATATATTTTCAAATGCAAATTTAACACAACAAACTGCTTTGTGAGGTGTGCAGCTTACAGCATCAGCTCGTTGATGCAGTTTCTCAGTTGTTGGGCAAATGCAGGAAGCTCAAAGAATTTCTTCGCCCAAGTACTTGCATTCGCTAATCGAAGCCATTTGTTCTTCCCTTTGCTGCCTTTTTCCCGCTGCTGCTTTTGTTTCTGCTGTTGCTGTTGTGGGCAATAGGCTCTTAGGTGCCCCCAGCTGACCACATGACCAACACTACCTATGCTTGGATGGGAGGCGACAAACCTCTGTAGCATGTACACTGGAGACAATGTCCCTCAAAGCCAACTGCAAGTCCTTCAGTGTCTTCGTTATCTGTCTTAGTCTTTGTTCAGCATCACTATGCATATTGGACCAAAAGAATGCAGGCCCTTTCAGAGATTGTTTCAAACTGCACAAACAATCAACATCATTCTAATGGAACAATTTGGCATACTCATCAAATTTATACAGAAAACTAACAGGATTCTCGCCACTATTAGCTGAGAAAGTGGGCATTTCTTCTGCCCATTTTCCAGCAGAATTGTTGCAGCAAAGATACAGTACAGATGTGTATACTGTCACTGTGTTGTTCCAGCACATCCCGGTCTCTATTTGGGCTGCTGGTAAGTGCGTCAGCAATTTCCCACCTCTCAAGTAGCTGCATATTTTGTACCTTGGTGGTAAGTTCCGCTAACTGCTGGTCAAATTCCTGCATTTTTAAATTTTTATTTCGCTCCTAGCTTCATGAGTAGCTTTTAGTAGGGGAATATACGTAGAAAAAATGTGCTCCGTGGCAGTTTTCGTGAAGAAATGTTGGGAATAGTTATGTTTCATCATAAACTACCTTTGGATTAATAATTTCAATGGTTGCACTTCACACTCCATTGCATTTCATTTCTACGACAAAATCAAAATGGCTGCCTTAAAAAGCTAAAAATTATAAGTCCTTTATTTATGGGTGGATTTTAACTTGCAAGATCTCATTTTAAAGAATAATTTGAGCTTTATAAAAAGTGTTCTTTTGCTTTTTATGCTAAAATTAATAGTTATCAAGAGTTCGTCACTTTGCTGTTGCTAATAGTAGTACAGGAGGGAGCGACCTCAAGATTTTCACCAAGATATGTACTTTTATTCAGGCACATATGCAAACTACAGTGAATGTAGCTTGCAGACACACGAGCTCGTAACTCCGTCTCTACCCCCTTCAGCTGGATACCATTTCCAACAGAAAGAGCCCCCCCCACCATCGTGTGTGGTGTTACGAATATTTGATGTTGGGTTTGCCAAGTGAAAGAGAGGGACACTTCCTTTTCTGATTGTATTTGTTTAGAATTCCCAATTGTAATATACAATACCGAATGGATTGGATAGTGCTTATTTAACACCCCACCAGTGTTACGCCTGAACGCTTATTAGGGGACGGCTTACAAACTAACTTATGACATAACAAACANCCACCATCGTGTGTGGTGTTACGAATATTTGATGTTGGGTTTGCCAAGTGAAAGAGAGGGACACTTCCTTTTCTGATTGTATTTGTTTAGAATTCCCAATTGTAATATACAATACAGAATGGATTGGATAGTGTTTATTTTTAACACCCCACCAGTGTTACGCCTGAACGCTTATTAGGGGACGGCTTACAAACTAACTTATGACATAACAAACNTTTTAACACCCCACCAGTGTTACGCCTGAACGCTTATTAGGGGACGGCTTACAAACTAACTTATGACATAACAAACAAAATGCCCATGCCTTACCTAGGATTCGAACCCAGAACCTCCTGCACCGCAGACCAATGGTGCACCAAACAATTGCACTATGGGAGGTCAGCTACTATATCAACCATCAACGGTCATCAAAAACTGACAGACAAACATTTTACAACAAACCCAAAGTTACATAAAAGTTGATTATATAGCAAAATGCCAGGTACAAAATGTTTTCTTTTCATTGAAACCCCTCAGTTATATACTGCATAACTAACTTAGAAAATTTACTTTACATTATACAGTGACAATAATTAATAATTGAAAAATCCCGTAAGGCAAACTACGTATACTTTAAGAAGCCATGGTGGCTGAGCGGTTAGACTGCTCGCCTCCCACCAAGGCGAACCGGGTTCAATCCCCGGCCGGGTCACTCCTGGNATGGTGGCTGAGCGGTTAGACTGCTCGCCTCCCACCAAGGCGAACCGGGTTCAATCCCCGGCCGGGTCACTCCTGGCTTTTCGCAAGTGGGAATCATGCTGGACAATGACGCTGATCGGTGAATTTTTTCACGGATCTCCCGCTTCTCTCACCCTTGTATTCAGGTGCTGCTCCATTCTCACCTCATTTCACCCTCATCGGCTCTCAAAACCTCGTTAAGAGCCTCCCAAATTTCTCAACTCAACTGGTATTTCGTAGTTCACATCATTATCTTTAAAATAAGACTTCAGGTTTTGACTTCAGTCAATAAATAACAAAAATATTTATAGTTAACTTTTTACAGTGACAGTCATTGATATGGTGCAATTTTCATAACACCACCAAAACTATACACCATCCTGTAGGTGGGTGAACTACAGGCGTAGTTAATCTACAGGTAGTACTTTATTACAAACCTATGGCACCTTTCCTTCACTTAAACTGTCATAAAGTTATAGTGATTTGCCTTATAATCACACAATTGAGGTGAAGTACTATAATTTTTTTTTAGCATAAGAAGGCCAAGGACACTTTTTGTAGAGCTCAAAGTATTCTTTAAGATGAGATATTACAAACACAATTCCATCAGTAAATAACGGACTTATGTACAATTCTAACATTTTGAGGGCAGCCATTTTGATGTCACTTCAATTATACACAACAGAATATGCATTGCCACCATCAAAATTATTCATCCTGAGGTAGTTTATGACAAAACAAAACGACTCCCAAAATTTCTTTACAAAAGCTGCCACGAATTTACATATGCTCCCCTACTATTTCTCTTGTGCTTGTAATTCTGAATTTATGAGGTGATCAAATAAGTCAAATTGTGCCATAAAGTTTTCTTGGCAGACTTGTTCGGTTTCATGCTAAGTTTGATACTTGTGCCCCTTCCAATTAACTTATTTTGTTGTCCAAGTTGGATATATTTAAAGCCATCAACTCTAGCAATTTCTGTTGACCAACTTCATTACTATATTGCTCAATAAATTTATTTTGCAAATCTCTAAAATTTCCCTGTAGGTTCCTCTTGATATGACAATTACTGATGAGATTTGGGAATTGAGTTACATAATCTAGCTGTTAACCTGGTTACACACTAGATCCAACCAAACATTTACTCTCTCCCAATGCTCTGACATAGTGTGTGTTTGCTCCTGGATTTTGACCTGTATCTGTTGAATCATTGCCTGGTTCTTAGTATGCATAATAACCTGGAGCTGCTGAAGTAACCTATCCTCTGACTGACTGTGTTGTCTGATGTAACGGGTTCATTGTGTAATCGTGCCCCTTCACCGTTTGCTTTAGAATTCTTTATGTTTTCCATGTATGATGTTTCTTCAGCAGTGTCTGTCACAGAAGTGTGATCTGAATCTGATTCACCAAGTTCAGCTCCACTACCTGACCTACTGATCATTTGTCTGCTGCTTCTACGATTTTCCCTCGAGAAATAAAATGTCTTTGTTGTCCTGTCAGTAATTTATATGTAGATAATCAAACTATGGCGTCTGCAATCTATTTCAACACCACTTGCTGGGTGGACATTTTTGTGAAGTGTGGTATTTAATATTGACTGTGTTTGAAGATAGTAAATGTAATTATAAAAATTAAACTTGGGTCAAAGTGAACTGGCATAAGTGCATGATGTAGGCATGCTTAATAAACAAATGTAAAACTGAGAATTATTCAAAATTTGATGGAATCAGAGTAAGTAGATTAAAAGTTGATGATGTAAACTGAACTCACAGAAGCACAAACAAATCATTCTTAATAAATCCATGAAATATCATTTAAATTGAATTCAATTATGTAGTATCAATTTAATACATATTTTAGTTACCAAATAAAAGTGTCCAGGAATTTAAATATAATAATTTACCATCTTTTGAGTTATGTGAACAGTGGTATAGCGAAAAGAAAAATTGATGTATGAATATTATTTATGCACAGACTGAAAATTATTAATATAATGCTTCCTCTTACTGACATGTTTTGGCAATGCAACTTAAAAAAATGGTATGTAGATATTTTACAGTTTTTGAATGAGATAAAATTTAGTGTTTGTACTAATTATTTTATTAATATATAACTCCAGCTTGTTTAAAATGATAATAGGAAGCATTTATAGGACCACTGGTACTGATGGTTGCAGACTTTGCTTGGTTCAAAAATGTATAAGTTGCATAGAATTTAATGGGTTCCGTTGCAGTTGAGTGACGCTTGTAGATGACTGCATCTAGACTGGCAATTATGTGTGTCGGCCCATGGCTCAATAGCACTACAGGAGATAATGAGCCATGACACGAATTATGGACAGGAACATGGCTTCAGTAAAAATTGAGACTCATCCAAACTTTGTAGTGGTTCTTCTGCTCTTTGTTGAAACAATTAATATTTACAATAGAATTCTCAAAGTCGCACTATTATATACTTAGTTATTACTTACTAAATTAAATTTAATTTGTGATATACAGATATTTGTTCTTTCAATCACAGTTCTTTTTCTGAAGCAGCTAAAACCCTATTATTATTATTTTAAAAACATTATTACCAGCAATTACATACATAGCACTTTCTGCAGTTGATTATTTTTGTATTTACCTTTTTCATTAAATATAGTTTTTTGTAGGTGCCTTTTTAGAGCAGTCTCCTCACTGAAATAAAATATCAACACGTGTTTGCCTCTTCATAAAAAGGTTGCTTTTGAGCTTTGATCTGCCATTTCCTTTAACCAATACAAAGTGTGACGCAAGCAACAATATATTTACGTTCTAAAGTTTAGATTTATTTATTTCAAGAAACCGCTTATGATTTTTGTAAATTGAATAAGCAAGTAAATTATTTCGTACCAGTGGCCGAAAAAAGTTATTTTATTGAAGTAATCATCCAAGGCTTGCCATGTGTTTAGGAATTAC
Organism: Clitarchus hookeri; assembly: GCA_002778355.1. Classification (NCBI taxonomy): domain Eukaryota; kingdom Metazoa; phylum Arthropoda; class Insecta; order Phasmatodea; family Phasmatidae; genus Clitarchus; species Clitarchus hookeri. Next base: position 131,467 of record NQII01003624.1, on the reverse strand, counting down.
AAAATCAACAGTAAGGTTGTGTGTTTCGTAAATAACGTTTTTCGAAATTGTTGTTAGAATATGTTTAAATTACGTGGTCAAAAAAAATTTATTTTTTATACCCTAGTTTATTTTACTGAAAATCTAACAATTTTTATGCAAAGTTAAAATTGCTGAAAATGTTTACATTGTGAATTTCTCACATTGGCATGACTAGCAACATATTTATCGCATTCTAATCTTGCCTGAGGTTTTGAAACGCAAATGGTCAAAATAAACATCCTTGTTAGCGTAGTTTATTATATACAAAAATGTAATTAATGTGCAAATTTAACTTCACTAAAAATGTTTACAGTGTATTTCACACATCAGTACAAACAGCGACACCAATTGCCTTTCTTTCTTAAGATGAAATAATAACTTTTTAGTTATAGCAATTTGAAAGTTATTTCCGTACGAGCCAAATTTTTCACTGCATTAAAACAATGGGCAGTTCAAACATCTACTGATAAGAAGAGCCGCAAAACAATCCCATCTCATGAAAGAAAATAGACAAAAGTTCCTCTCTTCACCAATAAAATAAATAGAACCCTAACTAGTATATTACTTGGTCACAACAAAAATAAAACAGGTGAGAATGGCAACCAGCTATAGTAACGTTAGTACTGAACTCAAGTTAACAGTCTTTCAATAAGTGCAATTGGATTTGTGGTGTTTGTTTACAAAAATATCATTTTCGTCACTGGCAGAACATTTGTGGCGGAGGTATACTTTGTGGCAGCACCACTTTTCATAAACTGTAAAAATTTACTGAAGTTACCATACATGAAAAGGAAAAATTAAAACTTTTAAATAATCTGATAAAAATTAAACCAATATTGTATTACATATGGTTATCAATCACTATTTCTTTAAGATTTTTATCCACATCCAATGCATGTTTTATCATGAAAAATTTAATAAATATTTATATTTTTGGTTTTACATAAATTTATATGGTTATTATTATTTATACTATCTGGATTATTTTGCGAGGGACAACATCATTTTTTAACATTATGAATATCATCTAACTGCCAATTTAAAAAATCTGAAATATTGTTACCATGATGCCTGCGGGGCGTATCCGAGTTCGTGAGGGATGGCGGTCTTAATAAAAATAAAAGAACTAAATTTGATTTTTACTTTATTCACACAACTATTATATACACCATTAAATTATCTGTCTCACTATTACTCTTTTTATTTCATAGTGATTGTAATATTTAATGTCTATTTCAAGTCTAATTAACGTCCTTCTTTATGTCTCTGTTTGGTTGTTGTCAATTATATCATATTTATCATTAACACACGTTCAGTCTATCTCTTGCCCTCATTGTAGTGTCTTTCCCCAACGCATCCAGTCCAATAAGCCTGCAGTCGTACTCTTCACTGCTCTGATGCTCGCAGTTGCAGATCTTCTACCTGCTGGTCACTTCTCTCGCCACACGCTTCTCTTCTCGGTAGTCGCCTATTGCTGAAACTCATCCATTTAACAACTGCCGGCTCGGAGGCCCGACGCACCTTTTATAGCCACTGGCCTTGATCTGGAAAGTTCGCCGCACCCCAAGTCTAGCTGAGACACACAAGGTCAGTAATCCAGAGCATTCTTCAGATGTCTCAAAGACACCAGATACCCAAGGTCTGGAGCAGCACATACCCTTTGTGTAAAGCTGCTGTGTCTCTGGTTGCAACTGATAGCGCGGGAATCCATAAATAATCTAACTACTGTCCTTCACTTCCACTCGCTCGGGTGAGAAATAGCAGTGAGCGCATAACAATGTGAATTGAATATATCAGAATAATTGGATTACTTGAATGATGATAAACAAGCAAGCATCAAATTTCATGAATTAAAAAACATAATAAATTACAATTTTATTAGGGATATATTTATTTTCAACAAACCATTTTAATTTCAATTAATATGTATTTCAATATTACTACTGTGTTGATTTGAAAGAAAAAAAATGGCCTACTTATGGTCATTTACATCAAATTTATTCATACACAATTAACTTTTGTTTTTGTAATTTACAATTTTGTTGAAATGCTATAACTATATCAGGGTAATTTCTATCATTTATAAAATTTTTCACAGGCATTTAAAGTTAAAGTTAGATTTAAAACAGTATTATTTACATTGGTTATCAAGACCTCACTGTTAAGATCCGCCCAAATCTCTTCACTCACTCAGTATTATTTACATTAGCAAAATATAATTTTGTTGTATGGTTATTCAATTTGTGCTTTATTGAAACACTGTTGAAATTTCATTTTTAATGCAGCTTCTAGGTCTATTTATTAATTTCTAAGTTTCATCATCAAGGTTATCATCTAAATTTAGATTAAAATTTTCTTGAAATACAGCTACTGCAATAAAATACAAGAATGTTCCAGAATAATCTTTACAACTCTGTTTTGGAAACAGCAGATTAAAGATAGGAAAGGTTCATTGCACAATGTTTAGACACATCTAAAGATTATGTCTGTGTGAGCAGGTAAATTTGTGAAGAAAGAAAATGGTGACAACACAGCAGATGGCGAAGTGAGTGTGGAATGGTTCCGGTGACCAAATGTGACACGAAGGTCTAGTGTTGTTCCTGTGGGAGGAATGGAAGCAAACCACCATTGCACCCAACCACCAGGAAGTAGAACAGGAAGTTTAAGGAGACTGCAAGTGTCCACAAGATGAGTCCAGAGCAACCTAGCACAAGTGCTGCAGGCATCACACAGGTGGAACAGGCATTTCTGCGGAGCCCCACAAAGTCATTCCAGTGCGCTTCCAGAGAATTGCAGTTACCAGCAACTACTGTTCACAGGCTGCTGCATAAAAGTCTGAAGCTGCACGCCTACAAGGTGGAGCTTCTACAGGTGCTTCAACTTGATAATAGGCCAAAACACACAACATTTGTCATTGCATTGCCATTTTTCATTGCAACACAGAAGACCACGACTTCTGTCTTCATAAGTCATGAAAAGCAAATTGATTCAATGTGAGGATTTGGGGCCCAGAGAAACCCCATGTCGGAATGAAAATTGTGCGCGACAGTTCTAAGGTCAATGTCAAGTGCAAGTTGCCTCGTAACCGTATGATGAGTCAATTTTTCTTTGCAGAGGCCTAAATAACATCACCTGTTTACCTGGACTCATCGTACAACCTGCAATTTCACAGATGTTAAACCTTCAACATGACATCTGACTTCAGCAGGCCAGTGCTGATCCCCACTGGGCCTTGACCATTACGACCAGCTTCAACATAATTTTTCCTGGTCACTGGATTGGCAAAGAATAGTCGATTGCCTGACCACCAGGGTTACCAGACATAACACCGCTAAACATTTCCCTGTGTGAATTTATTAAAGATGTGTACACAGCACCAGTGACAGACCTACAGAAACTTTGTGCTCAGATAATTGCTGCAATCACACAAATTGAACTGGATGCACTGCACTGAGCATGACTGGAACTGAAGTACTGGCTTTAAATCCTGCATCTATAAATGGAGCACAAATTGAACTGTTTTAAGTGAATAAATAGACTTTAGGTGTGTGTTAACACAGTTCAACAAATCACTCCATTCTGTCATTTGTAGTTTCCAAAATAATAGATATATGAAATCAAAGATGTAAACATCATCCTGAAACATCTTGTACTTTTCAGAATCAAATTATGTAAGTGAATTTTGGTTGGTTTAGCTTAAAAATATTAAGTTTATTTGAATAATAACACAGCAAGCCTAATTTTTGGTTCAATAAGAAAATATAATTATTATGAATACTAAAAAAATAATATGTATAAATTAATTCATATCAAGAAATTATGTTTAGTTTTTACAAATTATTGATGAATCTAAAAATTAACTACAAACAATACAAATATAGCAAACACATAATCAGATTGACACATGAACACAAAATTTGCTTCACAGTTGGCTCACTTTATCCGCAATACGTAGTTCCAGGACTCCTGCGGATGTGCAAAAACTGCAAATGTTCAGGAGACTTGTGTGAATTCCGCAACATTGCCACACACTATACCAACTACAAATGTTCCGAAGTTTGTAATGATTACCTGGACTCACTACAGAATTACAGATGTTACTGAAAAAATACTAATTTTTATGTTTACCGTTTAGCAAAATTGTTTTCCTGCACATGAATTTTCTAAAGTATACTTGCGATAAGAAGTACTGAAATCAGATTGTTACAATGCTCAAAATTGAAAATATTAGTGTGATTTGATATATTTGCTTGAACTAAATCACAAAATAAATCATTGATCTGCAAAATTGGTAAAGGAACCATAATATTTAACAGTGTTCAAAACATCTTTGGTTCTAGAAATTGACTACTTGTAATGTTTCTATTTGGCATACAGTAGAACCTTACTAGAATGACCCCTCATGGTTTCCAAAAATAAGGTTGTTATGACAAGTTGGTCGCTACAGATATTTTGGGGAATTTTGGCCAACCCGCAACCCCTATAAATGTTTACTCTAGAACATGTTTACTCCAGAAGCCATTCACCTACTGAGTTTAAATGATATTAAGGCATGGCAAGCCGTCCATAGCGCCACACCAGATAGCAGTGCATTCCAGTGGACAGTGTTTACAAGTGGCATGGTGTTTAACTAACAAATTGAGCTGCTGCACGGGAGACTAGACTACTAGACAAAATATAAGGCAAGCGTGCTGCAGAATCGTCGTCATATCCTTCCGCCAGCACCGACAAGCATGGCGGCAACAGCTTGTGTGGTCTCCTGCCCGAAGGGGGGCATCAAGAAGTGACCTGAAACTGCGTGAGCCCTCAATCGTAGCTCCATACGACAAGGCCTTGTGAATCACTACAGTGGTAGATGAGACAATATGTCTTGAGTGAGAACAGGAGTGACTAACATAAAGCACAATCAATTTACTACTATATTGTAGTGGGATTGATTCTGGACTGGCCTTGCAATTATTTAAGTGTAAGAGCGTAACTTCAGCAATTAAAACCCACATAGCCTCTTAAAACCTGCTTGTTCATTTTACTCACCTCAATCCTTAGGACTTTATAACTTTAATCTTGGATAAGCATGTGTTGAGTTTGGCTAAAATAGAGAGTTGTTACAACATGGCTACCTAAACATGTTCACATTAACTAGTTCGGCTTGAAACCACTGCCTAAGTGGCTAATTCTTACTTCTATATGCATAAAACAAAGAGAAACTACATATAATAAACAAATCAGCATCCAAAAATTTTAGTATCACAGTTTTCATATGAAGTTACCTAGAGTGCTGCCAAATCAAACAGAACAATACTAATTAGTGTGTCTATGAAAATGGCTACAGTTAGAGGAAAAATAATGTTTTTCAAAGATTTTAATTTAAAAGAGTTAAATTAACTGTGAACCAGCTCTAATATCTTAGCCTTAGTCATCACAAAGGAAACATTTACATACAATTGATGACAGTCCTCACCATCACATGGTCTAAACTTCAAACGGTACAATATCTCTATTGCTGGAATGAGGAATGCGATGGTTTTCCCTGAACCTCTCCTAGATGAAACCATCATGTTCCTCCCACTTAACAAAGGTCGTATCACTTGGGACTGTACATCCGTCATTCTTGTGAAACCAATAGCTGTCACAGCATCCAATGTTCTTGCACAAATAACATCTGTTAACTGCCTAAATAAGCAGTCACTGGCCAATTCTGAATCTGTAAACAGAATTTATGATAGAATATTTTACTATACACATAGTCATTAAACAATTAATTAGCCTATAAATTAAAATGAAAAAATTCCCATGCCTAACCTTTCATGCACTTAAATATTAAATACACTTTTCACAAATAATTTGTGTGTCAGCTTGGAGCTTTCAAAAATGAGTGAGATAATATTTTTNAAATATTAAATACACTTTTCACAAATAATTTGTGTGTCAGCTTGGAGCTTTCAAAAATGAGTGAGATAATATTTTTCTTGAGGAAACTTACCACTTAAATGCTTGATTTCCTCTGTTTTGTAAATGAGGAACAGAATACTGTGCTANTTTTTTCTTGAGGAAACTTACCACTTAAATGCTTGATTTCCTCTGTTTTGTAAATGAGGAACAGAATACTGTGCTAGTTGCTAGGTAACAAGTTCCCCCTCATCCAGTGTGTCAGGGGAGGAAGCAATATAGTGCAAGCAGCAGTCAAGCATGACTGAAGATAGCGGAAGGCAAGAAAAACCACTTGCTCTCTATTCACATGGTGTGTAAGAGAAGGAAACAAGGTCGTGCTGTGCCATGCAACAGCCGAATATAAGTAGAGTAGATAACATAATGGTTGCTGCATTTGTTGATAGGCTGTATACTCCCCATTACTGGACGTTTGCATCAATAAACAATTATTAACCTCAACACAATCGTCAGGAGCAGGCACAACTGCAAGAATTATTTGAGTGTGGTTTGTGAAAATGATGATTACTTTTTAAACAATAATTTTTCTGCTTAATACAATACCTTTTCCCATATAACAAAATGTATACGTATAAAAAACTGAGACCAACATGGTCATATTTAACTAAAAAAACATTTTTTTTATGTTCCNTAACAAAATGTATACGTATAAAAAACTGAGACCAACATGGTCATATTTAACTAAAAAAACATTTTTTTTATGTTCCTGGCAATACAAAAGGTTCTCCTGTCATCTCACAAAAAATGTCTATTTATTCAATTCAGCAATACAGCTCCATGTTACGGAAGCGGACAAAAATTTTCAACATTGTGCGATGCTAGCACCCATCGCGCAAGACATTTTCTTTGCTTCCGACTCGACACGGTGGTATACNTAACAAAATGTATACGTATAAAAAACTGAGACCAACATGGTCATATTTAACTAAAAAAACATTTTTTTTATGTTCCCGGCAATACAAAAGGTTTTCCTGTCATCTCACGAAAAATGTCTATTTATTCAATTCAGCAATACAGCTCCATGTTACGGAAGCGGACAAAAATTTTCAAAAGNTGTCTATTTATTCAATTCAGCAATACAGCTCCATGTTACGGAAGCGGACAAAAATTTTCAAAAGTTTTCAACATTGTGCGATGCTAGCACCCATCGCGCAAGACATTTTCTTTGCTTCCGACTCGACACGGTGGTATACTCTTTGTTTGGCTCGGATCCCCTCCTCTTTCCTCTCCTGTTCACCCTCCCTTGCTTTCCCCTTAGCTCCATGCATTAAAATTTTTTATTTCAGTTCTGATAGTTTATTTAAGCCGCTGCATGGCTGGGGCCTTTCCTATTCTACGCCCTGCCGTCGCCTGATTGTGTCGCCTACAAGAGAACATTGAAATGGTTTAACTGCCACACCTGTCGTTCACTGGATGTAGATGCCGCGAAGTGGCTCACATGAATTAGACTTGTTGCAGAGCAGCCGAGCATTAGGGCATAATTAATGGACGTTTCCTGTGTGTTTGTCAGGCTCTTTTTAAGTGTTTTAGTGTTTTGTGTAGCATAGTTGTGTTCGTCTTGAGTGAGCAGTAATGCTAGTTTTNCTTTCCTATTCTACGCCCTGCCGTCGCCTGATTGTGTCGCCTACAAGAGAACATTGAAATGGTTTAACTGCCACACTTGTCGTTCACTGGATGTAGATGCCGCGAAGTGGCTCACATGAATTAGACTTGTTGCAGAGCAGCCGAGCATTAGGGCATAATTAATGGTGAGTCGTGGACGTTTTCTGTGTGTTTGTTAGGCTCTTTTTAAGTGTTTTAGTGTTTTGTGTAGCATAGTTGTGTTCGTCTTGAGTGAGCAGTAATGCTAGTTTTTTCCAAATTGTGGTTTTGGTTGCCGGTCAAAATTTTGTTTCAGTTAAACTAAAATGTTGTGTTACTGTGTCTCCTTTTTTTAACGTGCAGTGTATTGTTTTGTTCGCCACCCTAAAGATTTAATCATTTTTAATTATGTGTGCTGTCCACGACACTTGTGTTGGGTTTATTCACGTATGTTTTTAAATGTGGTTAGTTTGCAACAGTTTTAATTGGTTGGAGCTTTGATGGGTTGTTTGACTGCCTCCGCCAAAAAAATATTTTTTTTAATAGTAATTTTAATGTGTGCATTTTTAAGAAACGGAGGCTGTACTGGGTTTAAATTGCTGCCCTCCTTTCCAGTTGGTTATAAAGTGGAATCTAGTAAAGTTTTTTATAATAATTGTTTTAATCGTTATTTAAAGATTGGTACATAGTAATTTTCTATTCCTAGTCTTTGCAAGTTGTATTTCAATTTTATAAATTCATCAAATTTTTTTGTGATCAAGAGGAATTTGATTGTAATGCTTTTGCAAAATATAATGTTTTTTCTATGTGATACTTAATTTGAATGATCCCCCAAGGGTGCCCTGCAGAGTTTATGTACTTATTTATTTAAAATAAAGAGTTTTTTTTAACTGATCTGTGTTAATGTTGCTTGTGCTACGGCACACTTAATTGGCGAGTTCATAGTGAAATCACAGTTCGCAGTGTCGCCGACCAGTCTTCAGTAGCAGGGAGGGGTGGGGCAAACAACCAGACGAGCAAGCAGACACACTCGCTCACGGCCCATGGCACAATAGGTCTTCAACCCGGGCTGAAGTGCAGACAGCAGAGCGCCGGGTAATGCCATACACCGGCCACATCACATATGTTGACTACGTCCCCCAGGCTTGTTACATATCAGTGGCGGTACTTGAAGTTTGTCGGTCATGTAGGAAGTTGTAGTCGTAACAACCGTCACAATACATTATTTTTATTGCCAATCTAAAAGAATTTTAAGTAAAACACACTAGTTACTAGGATAACACCCCTACCTAGCAGTTTAATACATCATTTGCTGTGGTTGTTCACGGAGTGGGTATGGGGGAAGATGATTTTTCCACATTTGACCACTCTAATCCACTTGCCCTCCAACCTTTCCACACGGGTATATGGCAAGTCATGCAAGTCATTCTTGTTTATTATTCACTTTTTTTTTTTTTAAGGCAAATGGCAGAGAGATTATGGGAAGCAGAGATAATTTTAAAGAGAGTTTGGGCAACTGAGTTTTTTACAGTCTACATCTGAGAGATTTTAAGATTTCTTGATTGTCCTTAATGGACAGCTAGATTAGAAAATACGTATGGTTTCCGAATGAGGAGGAAGCAGGCCCATAGAGAGCTTAGGGATTAGTTTACAAGCACTTATATGCCAGCTGAGTGGCATGATGCTGAGCTCTTGATGGTGAATATCAACTATGCAGCAAACTCTATGTTTTTAACAATAAATGGGATTTGCTGGATAATTCCACTGGTGGTGAACAAGCCCTGTGGGAGGTTATGCTGCAAGAATCAGTCCTGCTGATCCTTATGTCTGAATGGAGATGTNGGAGGAAGCAGGCCCATAGAGAGCTTAGGGATTAGTTTACAAGCACTTATATGCCAGCTGAGTGGCATGATGCTGAACTCTTGATGGTGAATATCAACTATGCAGCAAACTCTATGTTTTTAACAATAAATGGGATTTGCTGGATAATTCCACCGGTGGTGAACAAGCCCTGTGGGAGGTTATGCTGCAAGAATCAGTCCTGCTGATCCTTATGTCTGAATGGAGATGTNCGGTGGTGAACAAGCCCTGTGGGAGGTTATGCTGCAAGAATCAGTCCTGCTGATCCTTATGTCTGAATGGAGATGTTATGTCTGAAATTCCCAGGTCTTCAGGCTCAAAAGTTAAACCTATTGTAAGTGTACCAATGTTGAGTATCCAGTGCTGTTGATGGTGTGGCAAAAAACCGTGTTGCACTGATCAGTCATGCAAAAAGTAGTGTTGCAAGCATTTCAACTGGCTGTAAATGGTTCTCATTTACAACAAAAACTGGTTGGACAAATAATTATGAAAACATAAAATTCCAAAACAATTGGTTAACCTGAAAGATGAAGGCCTGTGTTTTCTTTCTGCAAGGATAAAGAAAAGGGAGACAATGAGTACCATAGCCTGAGTTGGCCTTCAGAATGTGCATGAGACAATGCCATCAGGAGATGCCTCAACAGCAGTTAGTCTCCAATGAGAGAGCTGAAAGAGGGAAACCAACTCTAAGACATGGAGGGATGCTGTGGTGGATTGTTCAACCTCCATTCATTCAGTTATCTGCCCACTAGTGCACCCCCCTCTCCTCCTATCTTTTTTGTTTCCTTAGTTATCTATGAATTAACAATGCCAACTGTAGGGTAAGGTTGTAACAACAAAGGAAAAATTAAATTGTTTTCTACGTTGACAATTTAAACATCAATGTCTCCCGACATATTATCCGCCTCATATAACTTAGCAAGATAATGACAGTCAGTGAATGGCAACTTGACGTATACAAAACAAACACAGTGCCATTTACAAAATCCTGTATCAGCTGATGCATGAACAAACAAAAGTCAATATTAAGTTGGCTATTCTGAGTACACTGCAGACGCACATCAGACAAGCANGCTGATGCATGAACAAACAAAAGTCAATATTAAGTTGGCTATTCTGAGTACACTGCAGACGCACATCAGACAAGCACAAAATTCGCTATAAGAAAGAGTTCCTAGATTAATTAATACATTTTATTTTACATGGTCACAAAACAGTGATTGTTAGAGTTACAAACTAAACTTTGTGATAAAGTAGTAATGTATAGGTATTCAAAATGNAGAAAATTCGCTATAAGAAAGAGTTCCTAGATTAATTAATACATTTTATTTTACGTGGTCACAAAACAGTGATTGTTAGAGTTACAAACTAAACTTTGTGATAAAGTAGTAATGTATAGGTATTCAAAATGAAATGCAAAATAAAACAATCCTTATCGAAATGAAACATAAATTCAAAACCTTGAGAGTTCTTTTCACGTCGTATCCCCACTCTCCATCCATGCTTTCCATACGTGCTTAATATTAATTCCGAAAGCATACAGAAATATTGCATGGTATTGTTGAATTATTTTTTCTAATAATTTGACAAAATATATTTCAAATTTGTGTTGTTTCGAGCCAGTAATAGAAGAATAGTCAACTTTTAAAAAGACGGGATCATGAGGCAGGCCAACGTGCTGCTATCTGTGGAGAAACATTCTCAGCTCACAACTTGCCATGCCATGCACGCCATCTGTCCGGTCTTTCCCAAAGCATTACCAGCCACAAAAAAAATTGCTTTTGTGTGTAAAATAACAAATTTACGAACAGATACCAATAGTTTTATTTTTCCGCAAGCTCTGAATAATTTTTAAAGTAAGATATATTTCATGTACAGTGATTTTGATTACAAGTTATTTCTATTGGGCTGGTAATCGTTCATTACGTCCATTAAATGCCATGTTGTTCTCCCGCAAACCCATTTCACTGTTTCCGTGTTGTTACTATATTGCATTAATAACAAGAACATGGGATGCACGTGAATAGTTTTTAGACAATTCTTATGTTATTCCACGCCACATATTTCCAACTCGAACTGTGTAATAGCAGAATTACTGCTTTGGAATAGTCATTAGTGAGTTGTAGGCAAATAAAAGTGCGTTATCAATCAAGTTTCCCGAATTACTTTTAGTTCCAGTTATATTTAGCTATGACGTTCAAAGTGTGATAAGCACTACAACTACCATCTCGCAAATGGCAACCCAAATTCGCTCTCTTGGAAAAATTAAAAAAAGAAATAGTAAATATTTAATTTTTTGCAAGCTTGTATATTTTTACTTTTATAACCTACCAATTTTTTTTTGGACAGATGTCAGTCCTAAATACTTTAAAATTTGTTTAGCATTACAGAACAATGGCAAGTGGATTAGCTGACAGCATGTTGATAAAATATACAGCCTCCACTTGATGCACCAGCTGATGGCAAAAGGATACATAAATAAAAAGTAAACATTGGCCCCTACTTTCGTTGAACTGTCAAAATTTTGTTAAGTTACATGAGACGAACAATATCAGTATCAAAACATAAATGATTTTGAACATCAATGTGCTATGTTTTAGTTATAAATAACTTAATAATAAAAAAAAAATTTCAAAATAATTTTTAATGTATAAGGACATTGTCTTGATTATAAAACATACCTACTTCAATAGATAACTGAAATCATAAAAAAAAACATGTGTGACAATTCACACACTCATACTGCATTTCAACAACTGTCACTCCACACTTCACTTCGCCTTCATGACATTTGCAGTGATCTCTGGGAGAGCTGTTCGTCCAGAAAACCATTAACTGTCAACAAATTTACTCATCCTAAGTGTTCCCAAAATGCTGCTATTGCCATTTACATTAAAAACATTTATCTACGCCAGAACTGGCATTATTGATATTATCACCCAAAATAATTACACTTTCGGTCAGCTGGGAAAAAAAGTACTTTTTTTAATGTGATGTTTGCAAAACATTGATACAAAAATTTAGTGATTTTAAGACTTGAAAAATTGAGTTGAGTCAAACTATCAAAGATTGATTCTCCATACCAGTCAAGTTATTTTTCCAGCAAATGTTGAGCTACTGAACATACTATTGAGTATCAATGCTTTTGGGTTATAAACAAACAAATGCACCTAGCAAGAATCTTTTTGTCTTTCATGAATCAATAATTTTTACATTACTAAGCCACTAAAATTGCGCTGGAATGAAAACAATAACTTGGCTACATGCATTGACACTGTTGATGTTCAAGTTGTCAGTGTATACAGCTGCAATAAAACCTGATGATGCATGACGCGTGCACTATTCCAGCAACAAGATTGAGAAACGCTCACGTACAATTGTCTAGGATTGTTTGCTTAATACTTTGTTTATGCCTACAATAGATAATGTTAACATATCGATGACCAGTATTACTGATTTTCTGTAAAAACTGATGCAGGAATGGAGAGTATATTTAATTGCATTAAGTTACAAGCCCCAATTCTGGGGCTTGGTATCAATCACCAATTTTACGCAGGAATAGCAACAACACTGTGGCATAATCTAACACAAAGGAATCAAAAAATTTTCTATGACATAAGGTGCAACTTCGTAAACAATTGCATTGTTGTTCAAAGTATTCCCCTGATTAGGGAACAACTACTGTATGACTAAAGAGCAGGGGACTGTCGAAAATACCAAAACCAGGAATCGTGGAAGAGTTGATGAAAAGCATATAATGGGCCACACAGAAAGACAAAAAAATCAGGTGCAGGGAACACATGAATGGACCCCATACTGGATCCCTGAAAATTAAGCCCTGGATAACTACCAAATGTATTGGAGTGACATACAACACCAATTGCTTGAAGACTGGGAATGCAAACTACAAGAAATTATTGTGAAATTCATGTTTAGTTGTTTTTGTTATGTTAGCCTTTGAAGCAGACTATGTCTTCCTGCTAAAAACAGATAAGCTGGTATGGAGCCTGAAAAGAGACACATCTTGGCAAAACACCAGATAACTTATGATCAAGTCACCACTATGAAAATATAACACCTGGTGTAGGCCACTCTTTATCATTTCCAAATAGTGATAGCAGTGGATACCTAAAAAAAATAAGTAATTAAGATTGTGTACCAATTACAGTGACTTGGCCCTCAGCCCTCATTAACCAAGAAAGCAAAAAAATCCAATAAAACTGTATCTTCTCTCAATGCTAGATCTGGATGACAGTGGATACTGGCAGACCCCAAAAGAAGATAGATTGATAACACACTAAACATAAAGAAGAGTCTTTTCATTTTCATGCCAAACTGACAGAAAAGTCTGTCTACAGAAATAAAAATTGATTATAAAGCTAGAGAATAATAAAAAAGTTTAAAAGTGTCGGAATAAAAGAAATCAGGAATTCTTCTGTATTAAAAAAAATTAAAGTGTACGTTTTGTACATGACCTGAAAATCAGTATCATTGAGTATAGTAGGCGTGACATAAAGCGTCATACATAAGAAAAGATAATGATTTTATTCTTCTGTGTAGTAGGCTCAAAATCACCAAGGTGGAAAATTTGCTTCTCCAGCAAATAAATCACTAAATTCTTATTTTTTTTGAACAAGTAAACATTAGTAAATACTAACCTTTATTCGTGTTNAATCACTAAATTCTTATTTTTTTTGAACAAGTAAACATTAGTAAATACTAACCTTTATTCGTGTTAACTGTACATCATAAAATGTACTTCAAAAATAAATAGTATAGAATATTATTTTAAAATATATGTATGGAAAGTCATTCCGAGAACGCGTCCCAAAGTAAGGATCCATAAAAACAGAACTGAGAATTATCATAAAATAAACGATATTTAATAGTTTCCATTATTTGTTGGGGTCAAATTTTATCTAACACCAAATTTTTGTAAGTAATATTTAAAAAAAACATATATTTTATTGAGAAATATGCTAAAAAGTTTTGTCCGACATCGTATGTATCATTTCAGTGAACGCATTTGTAACTGGTCGAAAATAATTAACAATGAACGCAGCCTTTAGGAGCTAGGGNTATGTATCATTTCAGTGAACGCATTTGTAACTGGTCGAAAATAATTAACAATGAACGCAGCCTTTAGGAGCTAGGGGGCAGTAGTGGTGGAAAATGGTATTATAACCGGCTGTTGTGAGTGTTTTTCTCCAAATTAATATAAATTAAGTGGTAAGTACCTTTCAATTCAATATTAACAGAACGTACATCAATAGATCATCATCCCG
>NQII01003624.1:38128-115934 GCA_002778355.1 Clitarchus hookeri | reverse complement strand
ATATTTTTATATAAGGGGAATTTTGTACATAAAAATAGTAACTTATTCCCATTTGTGAGGGAATTTTTCTTCAAAACGTTTTTGTATGTAATATTCCACGTGTTTTTTAAATTAATATTAATAACAATATACCTACGCTGTTTTATAAGGTAAAAAATTTAATTTATGGTTTTGGTTTTATATTTTATTGACTTTACAAAAACGTTCCCGAAATGACCGTTTTTCGCGATAGGTCTCTTTAAAAACAATATTACAAAAAAGTTCCTAATTCTGTGCTTGCCCTATTTCAATATTGTATATACACAAGTTTAGTAAAGATATAAGCTCATTTTCATAATCATAGCTTCTAAGTATTTTCATCATAAAACCAAACTTGAGATTTGTCACCTTGGTGATTTTGAGCCAGTAGCGTGGTGGCAAATTGACAAATGGTTCAAATTACTACGCACAATTAACACAGCATGTCTTAAGCATCATACACATATACCAGAAATAAACTTTTCACATAAATAATAGAAACTGTGGTAGGTAAGTGTAAATTGGTTTTACCTCAGATCCTTATGGCTGAAAATTACTAGAACAGAACATCTACAGAAATGCCCTTGTAGAATTCAGAAATATTATTTGCAACACAAGAAGACATCATTACCCTTTTAAAAAACACACGTTCTCAAATTCTACATAAATTCAACACTTGTAATAAGTTTTAATAAATAAATTTTATTGCAGTTTCTGGAAATTCGAAATAGAATAGCAAGATGTGTGACTCAAGGAACTTCTCAAAGAAAACCAGTAAATTATTTAGTGTCGGAAATAAAATATTGTTGTAATTGGAAAACGTAAAATTTAAATTTCTCAGAAGTTACCACACCCAATTTCACTCACTCAAAGTTAAATAAAGCCCAAGGACAGCATTACGTGTTTCAGTGAAATCTTGAAGTGAAATTAAGGTTCTTTTCAAAATTTAGTAATTATAAAATTTAAATGTTTATCCAATTAATAGTTTGCAGTTAAATTTTCACTGACTAGAAGTTGTGCAAGAAACACAAACTCTCCAGACAGGA
The DNA here is from genome assembly GCA_002778355.1 of Clitarchus hookeri. NCBI lineage: Eukaryota > Metazoa > Arthropoda > Insecta > Phasmatodea > Phasmatidae > Clitarchus > Clitarchus hookeri. The sequence continues at coordinate 114,870 of NQII01003624.1, read as the reverse complement.
CCTCTGGAAAGTTCATTACTTCACTTAACAAAATCCAAAAATTCATGAAAACTAAGTGTTTGGGGTCAAAATTCAATAACTCCTAAAAAGTGGATCTTTACATCTTAAAACAAAAATTCGTGAGGAGTTATCTTACAATCAGCAGTGTCTGCACTATCGGCGTCGCTAGTGTCTCCCTGGACGACACCAGACCGTAGGCTTGAAACACTATAAAATTTATATTCTGGCGCTTTTCGGGCCTCCTCCATCACCTGTGCACATTAAAAAATCTGATGATGAATGACTCTCTTCCATCATCTCCTACTTTATGATGGCCGGTCTACAAAATTTATCTGATGAAAAATCAGTAGGACCTAAGCCTACATGACTGACTGCATTGAAATGTAGAGATAGTGTGTGTCAGGGTTCACAAATTTACCAAGCATATTCCTTAAATTAATAATAGAAAATTACTCTTCTTGATAAGGAAAATTTATTAGTAAAATCTAACACATGTGATCTCCTAGCATTCAGTAACTTACAAGCATATGTTATACAGTGGCTAGAAGGAATTAAAATATATTGTAAAATTATACATATTTCTGTGACATTAAATGCATTCAAAAACTGTTTTAAAAAATTAGAAAAAATATGACAAATTATTAAATAATTATGACATATATTAAAAATAATATTCTGAATGTAAATACATTGTTTTGAAGAGTCAAAATTAAATAAATAAAAAAGTAAAATGTTTTTCTGCCAGTTACAAACATTGAAATCAAAATCATAATATTTACCAATTTAAGAGTTAAAACAGAAAGTAAACAACAACAAATGATGAACTGCTACAATTATATCAGTGAATTATGTTTTGCTTAGTACTTGGACAATATAACCACTTATTCAGCATTGTGGAAAAAACATTATCACCACCTTAGTCTGGTGTTAGGTCAGACATGTATGAGCTATTATGCCGCTTAAAGAACTGCCTCTCTGATAAACATATTATTACGTTCTAGGGGGGGGAGAAAATCAGATCAGAATTAGTAGATGCAGTTGTAAAAAGCCTACGTCCTACAGACACAAAAACCAATAGGTCAGTTCTGAGGACATGCAATTGGCCAAAGTACTATGAATTCACAACAGGCAAACTGGAGATACTGTTGAGTTGTCACAAAGGGGTACACAGCTTAAGTGTACAATTTGCATCAAACCACATTCTAGAAGATAGTTTTCAACTTCACATTGAAAAGTTAATGCTCCGAACTAATACAAATGAGATTGATATGGGGGCAGTAATAGGACAAGCCTGAAGGAAAACAAATCAGCTACACACAAGTAGCCCTGAACTATATTGAGGAATACCAATTTTATGAGTAAAACTACCTGGAAATTGTAAGGGAGATTAAGAAATGTTGACATTGAAGCGACCTTCATTTTACACAATGGAAACAGGTGCTCAAGTGGTTGCAGCCCATTACAGGAACGCATGCAAAATTGACTAGATGTGCTTTGCTAATTCAAAAAGTCCCTTTGAAGTTAAGCATTGAAAAAGGGAAGAGAGCCAGCAACCTGATGCCTTGTCTCGGGCACTGTGGGCTGAGCTGGCAAAACCAGGAACCCAGGACTGGGAGCAGGCATTGCCACTTTAAACACCTTGGGACTCTAGAAAACAATCACTGGCTACATCCTGTCTGGCATTAGGAGGAAGAAGTTACTTTGTAATGTTGCAAGTAATAGTAAATTATATGTGCAGGAAATATTTCATTTTGCTATACTTTCGGGGTTTAATGTAATTTATTCAATATTTAGAACTTGGTGATAATTACAAGTTGTATTTATTTTATACATTGTCAATTTTCAAAGTTTACAATTTTAAGTTATGACAGTAGCATTAGTCACTCACATCATTGACCAAGTACAAAATAAGCTAACAGTGAATTGTTACATATTCTACTCAAAATTGTTTGAAATATAATTGATAAATTCAGTTTGAAGCTATTGTTTTTATAAGCTATTAACTGTAAAGTGAACACTTTTGAAAGCTCTTACATTTGGAATACTAGTCAATAAATATATTTTATTTTTGCCTTAGACGTTAACTTTTAAGTGCAGTGGAATATTCACACTGTGTTTATTACTTACATGGCAATATTGATTGAAAAAGGGGATTAAAGCATAAAAAATCGCTGAAAGGAAAAAGTAACTAGGGCCTCAAAAGTGCTCACTTTACAGTGAACAGCCTATAACTCTATTCTCTAGCTGCTTACTAGATTGAAGAAAAATTTGTTGTAATTATACTTAAGTTACTATTCACTCTCTTGTTCACGTTATGTTCACTTTCATGCTCAAGCAATATGCCTGTGTATTAAGCTTTTGTGTGTGCTTCTTGTAACTATTTTGTGGGGAGAATTAACAGACATGATTACTAGATTGCCAGTAGCAGAATTTTTTAATAAGGCACATTCATAGTATCAAACAAGTTTGTATTTACTGTCTCTGTTATTTTAATTTTCGATGTAACGTAATAATGTATGTCCTCTGTGTCTGCACGACTGTAAAGATATTACAGCTTTGGTAATTATTGTGACATGTCTGTTTGTTTACATTTTGTGCATAATATTGTTTGTTTTCAAAATTTTGAAACCCCATTCTTATAGCTGAATTAAAATTTTTGTATCACCTCTCAAAAGAAAATTATTTAATTTAGTTTCAGTATACTTAAATCTATAATACAGAAGTGCTTTCTTTTAGCACCATAATCAAGGCAGGTATAAAATGTTATTGTGGATATGAACTGCAAGCCAAGGAGGTTTTGTATGCCTAAACAAACATTGATTTAAGTTTTATTAACATATATGATATAAATCTAGGATTTACGAATTTTAAGTAGCCTACAATTTCTTTTAAGTTAATAATGACACACTCCTTCTGGCCATTAGACTTAGCAGTACAACATAATGTTAGGGATAACTGATCAACTAGATTGATTGAAATGATTGCCCATACTAGCTTTGTTTCCATGTGGGAGACCCGTGGGAGTTTTGAAACACCGTATGGGCAAGATAGAAGAGGCCCCAGGTGCGAAATATCCTAGTATTTTTGTGTTGCAATCACACAGTCACCGAAGCATCATTGGGTGACTTCAACCAGCAACGCCGTACAGACTAGTCCTGTAAAGACTGAAATGGTTTATCTTGAAACAATGTTATACCTCGCCCACTATTGGAACTAATATTTATTATTTTTGTCTGAACTGAATTTATTCACATGCAAGTTCATACCAGAGGCATGGGAAGGAGATCTGTGCTCCACACTAGTTAGTTCTGGCAAATTTAGATTGAACAAATTAATTCAAGAACTAATAATTATGAACAATGCTTTATCATAACAGTATCCTTGTTATTTGTAGTGTAATTACTCAGTTTTACTGCCTTCTTGTGTTTTACATCAGTGTGTCTTAACTATTGTATACTGCGTCGTCAGATTGGGTACATGACTTACCTGCTACGCATCACTTGTAGCCACTGAAATTCTATATTAAGGTAATTCTTTATAAGGTACAATTTTCTTCATTGTTAGTTGCCTATACTCATACTTGTGTCAAATCATATATTACTGGTGCTCTTCATTACAAAATTCAGTTCCAATGCTACCCACTTGCTTACATTGATCGGTTTGATTTTCTCTCTGCCACAATAATCATAATAGTAAAAACAAATTAGGCACCGATCATAGTGGCAGTATAGAAATTAGTCTTAAAAATAATTATTGGCCCACTCAGCATGAAATTATGCCAACCCTACCTTTTAATTATCTTTGGTATAAAACTATTAAATATTAACACAGATAAGCATATACTTCACAGATGAGGAAGCCAACACTTTGAACAGTACCTGCAAAACAAAGTAATTTTTTTTCCTGGGCTTTACTTATTGTGATCATTATGGTTTAAAACAATTGAACATTACAACTATTGTTGTAAGGAGTTACCACTAATAGTAGGCCTATGTTACCAAATGACAGCTGTAAGGAAACACAAGAAAGGCAGTATAATTAGAATATTTGTAATTAATACTTTAGTGCAGATTTTTTTGTGCAATTATTGTTTGATAAAATTATGAAAATTATTTGGGCCATAAAATTTTGAAACCACTGAGTTAATAACCAATTTTCTTTTAACCAGCTGTTTTAAATTATGTACGTTACTCTTCATACATTACTTATATCTAAAAATTTGTGATAGTAGAATTTTTAATTTCATACATAATAAGTTGCAAGTCTGCATGTTTCTGTGTGTTGTAGAAAGTTAAATTCAGTCACATTTTGTTTCTTATGACAAATAAATATTTTTTATTACTGCATATAAAAATATTCTAATCAGTAGAAAGGCACACAAGCTAGATTTAGAGTGTGTATGTAAATTACCTAGTTAACATAAGTGGAAAGATATCTGCAGGAACTTGTTTTGTTTCTTAAAAGAAATCCCCTCTGCCCCCCCCCCTCTTCAAAAAAAACTTATCTCTGGAACCATGGCCTGCTGCCAGGGTGGGCTAAGCTGTTGCTTATTGAGAGCCTCCCATCTGCACCCACAGTCAGGGTTATTTGTTGGCCAGGCAAGATCACTCACCGATACGGAAGAGATGCTACAGGATGGAAAAGTGTTAACATAATGACAACATGAGTGGAGAAGGGTATCCTTTGCCAGAATTATACAAATTTTTTTCCTTTTATCTTCCACGCACCTATTTATTTACCATATCCTGTAGCAGAGTAACAGACTGATGTTAAAATAACTTAACCTTAACATGTAGAACTTACTTTTATTTACGAGAAAATTTGGACCACTTTCTGGAACTTTGCTGAGATCATCTTGGGCACAGTTATTAACTACAGGTACAACACTTCCAGCAACAATTTCACTTCCATGCTTATGTTCAGGTGTGCTCACTTTCTGTCCAAAACTTTCAATATTACTCCTGTCTTGTATTTCAGAACTCTCACTTTTGCAGCGTTTACTTGGTTCTTCTACAAAAGTGAGAAACATTTCGTTTAGAAAACTTCATTACAACAAACAAAGATCACAAATCAACAAAAATGATGCAGAACTACCTTCTGTGTTGTCAGCAGTGACAGAGTCCCAAATTGAACACCGCTTTCTGGATGAAAATGGTGTTCTACATAAAGTGTGGCAACTCGATACATCTTCTGATTCATTTAATTCTGGAGGTTCAGATTCTGGGGGGAAAAAACACATAATTAGTTAAATATTTAACATAATTATAAAACTATAAAAAAAGTCTACAAATCTCAATGTGTGTGTGGCAAACAAAAACTTTTACACCAACAGCTCACTTTATACATGGGTGTTCTACATTTACAAAAAACCACTATTGGGATGAACAATACTAAATCTAAGATGTGCCACATTAGCCGTTTGGCTTAACTACCAAGACAACATAGAATGTCGCTGAACACATCATCAGTGTGGACCAAGGAGGTTGTATATAGTAAACATTTGGAGAGACCCTAATAGTTGGGGTGGGGGGTTGAAGCCGGTTTGAGGGAGAACAAGAATATAAGAGGAAAAAAAAAGAGGATAACACATTAGCTAAAAGGAAATGAGTTTCAACAAAGATTTCCATAATAATCATGCTCTCGTGTAGTGCAACAACAATAATACTGCTACAGTAACCCCTGAAACAAAAAACCTTTAAAATGAGACATTTCATAGAAAAGTAAACTTACATTATTAGCTACTTGGTTGCTAAGTGTTGCCTGAATTTATATTGGAACAGACCTAAACAAAATCTTTGTAGCAAAGAAAAAGGACCTTATTTAAAAAATAATCAAAAATGTATTTTACATTTGCATATAAATGAAACTGTTGTGTTTTTAAAATCTAGGCTATAAGATTTACTCAGAGTACATGGGCCTGCGAATATTTTTTCGTGTTTGAGGCACAGCAACATGGGCGACAATGAGACACCCAGTGCCCCATCATTCATACGGGTAANAAAGAAAAGCAAAGAAAAAGGACCTTATTTAAAAAATAATCAAAAATGTATTTTACATTTGCATATAAATGAAACTGTTGTGTTTTTAAAATCTAGGCTATAAGATTTACTCAGAGTACATGGGCCTGCAAATATTTTTTCGTGTTTGAGGCACAGCAACATGGGCGACAATGAGACACCCAGTGCCCCATCATTCATACGGGTAAGGCACTGAACTGGCATGCAGTGTTTCCATCGTTACGCTTTCTTGTGCAAAAAAAAGAGATCTGTAATAGTTGGGCTTTATTACACTAAATGAAGGCCCACAGATTAAATCCCGACTGTACCGTTCTACTCTTCTCCTACCTTTTCAAGGGAACTGTGCAGACAAGCCCTAAAAATGTTATTTTTTCTGATTTTTTTTTTTACCATTTTTGTAAGTTTTCTTCTTTTAGAATACACATAATATGATAAAACCAAACATTTACGAGCTTAGATAATTGATTGTGGCATTTCACTTCTTTTACGCTCACTAACATTGAACTATAGCCTGGCTGGGAATAATAATTTTGCACCAACTAGCTCAGCAATTTGTACAGATGAAGGATAGGAACAGTTATTTCTTAATTACACTGCCAATATTTTATATTCATTTATATTCATTGACCCACTTATACTCTCAAACAAACACAAATCACTCAATTTCCATGATCAACGATGAAATTAAAAATATCTTGCAGTAATTACAGATTAACTGCTCCCATCTGTATTTACAAGGGAGCCAAACACAAGGCAGCCTGCACTCTAATGGTTATGTACACGGGCGGAAAATTAATTTGGTAGAATAACTGTTCAATCCGAAAAAGTTTAAGATGGTAATCCAAGGGTGCTGCACCTGCACGGTAAACCTTCCACGCTCACTACGATTTCTTTAGTATGGAGTTACTGCCCCTTGGCACACATGCGTCCATACTCGGCAGTGGTGATGGTATTTCGGAAGAGGAATGCACCTGACTCAACCATCAGCGTCACCCTGTTCCAACCTGCGCTCTGATAGGCTGTCGGCTAACCACGCCACCCTACTTCCACAATCAGCAATGGTAAGGCGAGAGCCACTTTTCTTTAAATTCACGTGACCGATAAAATGCAATACTTTCTTGCCTCTCTACAGGTTAATGAACAATAACCTCCAACTGACCTCTACAACAAAAAACTTGTGAAATTTCCAAATATAAACTGCATTCCATTTAAATGATAACCTACCAAATAATAACCTGAAACATATATTAATGACTCACCACAACAACCAAATAGTGCTAAACCAAAGAAGTCAATTAAATAAAAACCTGAAAAACAGGAAACAATGCATGGTTTTGACCTTTTCTGACAAAAACAGTCATATTCCCAGGATAAATTTGCTGAGATAGCTACACGTAAACATGCAAACAATGACTGTACAGAAGAAGTGTCCAGACTAATAACTATTAAAACATCTCTAAACCTCTCATTTAGTATCTCTATAATTATTTTGGCCTCATTCCTTTTACAAATTCCCAAAATCATTATAATATCTTTTTTTACTATGCTTCAAAAATTCTATTTTGATTTTCATTGCATTATTAATTAATCATTTCACAATTACAAATTTAATTTCTAATTTATTCACACTGCTATTATTTACAGCATTAAATTCTCTGTCTACATTATTACTCTTTTTATTTAACAGTGGGAGCAATATTTAATGTATATTTCAACTCTCATTAACATCCTTTTTAATGTCTCTGTTTGGTTACTGTCAATTAACTCATAATCACCATTAACAAAGGTTCAGCGTATCTGTTGTCATCATTTGAAATATCTTTCACTCATGCATCTAGTCCTATAGTCCAGTCTGCCAGCTGAACTCTTCCCTGCCTGATACTCGCAGTCGCAGATTTCTCTTCCGCTGGTCACTTCTCTCGTCGCTCGTCTTTTGTCGCTCGGAACTCAGCCACTCATTCACTCATCAACTCCTCAACTCGGAGGCCTGTCACACTTTTATTTTGTTAGCCCTGACCATCTAGAAGGTTCAAAGCACCCAGAGTCATGCTGACAGAATGAAGTCAGAAATCCAGAGCATTCTTCAGATAAATGCAGAAATCAATACAACCAGGGTCAGCAGAGTAAGTGCAAAAGGGATTATCATGCCGGCTCGCTTTCTGTAACAAATACGCGGTTCACTCGCCTGCCATTCTGACGTGCTACCCTGTTATCATCACTATTCTGTCCTCCTCTTCCACCCGCTCGCACAGGGCGGGTCGAGGTCAGCAGCGCAGACCAGCGACACGTAGCACTGTCCCCTTCCTCAAGTTTGTTCGCCCTGAACAGACTCTGCAACGTCAGGACGTTCCTAGAGTGCCAGTCGGTCGATGTGGACAAGCTTCGGCTTTGCCAGAGAGCCTTGACAATAATTCCGAAAGACCACATCATTGATATTCTTCAAAATCCAGTAGACGCCTTCCCAATAGTTCTGTAGCTTCAGGAAGTACCCATTTCTCCTCTGTGGGTTGTACAACCACACCAGTTGTCCTTGAAATACCTCGCCCGACATTCTTATATCATACCGCGTCTTCACCATATCACTATTTATTCTGAGGTGCTGTCGAGCAAAATCATGAATGCCAAGTCTGTTACGTAATTCGTTGGCATAATCAGGGACTGCAGCTTCCTCTTCTGTCGGTCGGCCAAACAGCAGGTCACTGGGGAGGCGTATCTCTCTACCAAACAGGATCCTTGATGGTGTTACCCTCGTGGACACGTGAACTGCTGAGCGGTAAGCAAGAAGAAACAATGGCACCTTTGAATCCCAGTTCTTTTGGTTGTCTGCCACAAAGATCGACAGGTACTGCTCAAGAGTGCAGTTAAGCCTCTCTACCATTCCACACGACTGAGAGTGTAAGGCTGTAGTCCTAGTCTTTTTCATCCCCAGAATTTTTGTTACCTCCTGGAAGACTGTAGCTTCAAAGTTTTTTCCCTGAACAGAACGGAGTTCTAGTGGCACCGCAAACCTCGAGAAGACATGCTCTACGAGTGCATTGGTCACATTACGTGCTTCTTGGTTTGGGAGGGGAATGACCTCAGACCACTTAGTAAAGTAATATTGGGCCACCAGGAGATATTGATTATCTCTGTGTGAGAGGCAAGGGGCGTATCCTCTTGAATGGGGCTCCAACATTGTATTTCTGCACGTGACCTTGTCCTCTAGTCCTTCCTTGCAGTGCAGGTGTCGCACAATCGGCACCACTTCTCAATATCCTCCCTACGATGAAGCCAGTAGAATCTCTGTCTAACTCTGTCGAGGGTCATATTAACACCAAAGTGCCCACTGGCTGCCGCATTATGCGGTTCTTTTGAGACTTCAGAACCCTGTAATCTGAATGAACCAACAGTAAGAGTGTGCATTTTCATTAATTACTTTCCCAGTTTCTGTAAAGTATGCCATTCTTCGGTACAAGTATGCTTTGTGCCCAGTATGCTTTGACTACTGCACTGAGGCTAGATATTTCTTCCCACTTTGGCAGACAGCCAGTTTCCTTTCACTTTAATAATGTCCGCAAAGTCGGATCATTCAGCTGATCTTTCCTAATAGCCTCATCCCTCCGGATAGGTGATCCATCGCAAGGTTAAGAACCTTGATTTCTTGTCCTCCGCACCCTTAGCGATTCATCACTCTTTCTTCTTGGTGTTTGCAATGATGACAAAAGAGCTAACAAGGCCTAGGAGGCCATTACGTCTGCATTGCTGTGAAGGCTTCCAGATCTGTGCATTATTTCAAAGTCATATTCTTGAAGATGATGTATCCACCACGCTATTTGAACTTCTGGGTTCTTGAAATTTAGTCGCCAGCGTAATGAAGCATAGTCTGTTTTTAGAATAAAATGTCTGCCATAAAGTTAGGGGCGGAAGTGTGAAATTGCCTTCACCATTGCCAGAAGCTCCCTGTGTGTAACACAGTAATTTCTCTCAGGCTTATGCAATACCTTACTAAAGTATTCTAGTGGTCTTTCCTTCCCATCTTGAACCTGAGAAAACACAGCTCCAATGCCTATATCAATAACATAATTTTCAAGAATGTGTACACCTTCAATTTTCGGGAAGCCCAAGACTAGTCGAGATATCAGAATTTTCTTTAGTTTACTAAGAGCATTCTCACACCCAGTGGTTTAATGAAATTTCTTTTCCCTTCAGTTAGTTCATGTAGTGGCTTAGCGATCATAGCAAACCCAGGTCCAAATTGACGGTAATGGGCATAATTCCAGAAAACACCGCACTTCAATTTTGTAATTTTGTTTCGGTCAATTTCTTCTTATAGCTTTGGTCTTCTCGGGGTGTGTTTCGATTCCATGGGCTGACACTACATGTCCCACAAATTAATTTTCTTTTGGAAATGGTGGAACTTCTTAGGAATCAGTTCGAAGTTGGCTTTTGCCACTTTCTGGAATACAGAGTTTGTGTGTGACAGGTGCTCTTCAAATGTCCTTCCTGTCACAAAAATGTAGTCTAGGTAAACCTGACAATTATCTAAAGGCAAAACTTTTTACATCAGGCATTCAAAAGTGGCAGGGGCATTACATAGACCAAAAGGTATATTTTGAACTGCCAGGTTTCTTTCCCTTGGACCCAAAATGCAGTTTTCTCTTGGTCCTCTGGAGCCACCTCGCACTGCCAGTACCCACTCATGTCCACAGTAGAAAACCATTGCTAGCCTGCTAGGCTGTTTAATGTGACATCTATCCTTGGAAGCAGATAAGAGGCTTTCTTTGTCACACTGTTAACTAACGATAATCTACACAAAACCACAGCAAGCCATTTTTCTTCTTAACAAGAACTATGGGGATGACCAAGGACTAACTGATGGTTCTATCACATCTAGATCCTTCATTTACTTCAGAATTCCCTCAACTGTCTCATGCAAAACTAGTGGCAGTCTTCTTGATAGCTGTTTTATGGGCCTGGCATCTCCTGTATCTATGTGGTGTCTGGTCACGTTAGTCTGCCCAAATGTCACTTGGTCCACACGAGAAGGCATCCCTATTTCTCTGCAGTACTTCATAGACAGCCTTCTCCTGTCGCCAGTTAAGATTTTCTTTTGCTCTTAACAGTTCTTCCAGTACTTCTGGTAAATGATATTCTATTTGTTTTACTCTTGAATCTTCTGGATCATTTGAAAATACCTAAATGATATGCTTGCAAATACCTATCATGGCCCCCTCCTCAAGACAAATGGCAATATCGGACCAATTTATAATTCTAACTGAAAAACTGTCAGAATTAGAAGAGACGACTTTACATGGCAGGACTCCAATCCTTTCTACTGGTTCAATTTGACCCAAACGTCTGACGAACTTTCCTTGACACCTGCCTGTGATGATAATTTCACTAGAAGTGGGCAGCAGAGTAGGTTGACCACATACTACTGGGCAGCTAATTGGGGAGGACAAATCATGCCGTGTTAACACCACCAACTCTGTACTGCCTACCCGTAGCACACCAAGTCAAATATTGATACAGCACCTCAGCCTACGTAGTACATCAAGCTCCCATTCAAGCACATCATGTGCTGAAACGTAGATGGCTCACACTTCAGCCCGACGGGCATTGCACGGAACTGAAATCTACGGCAATCAGGTGTTGTGAATGTCGTTTTTTCTCAGTCAGCTGGGACCTGCCTTTAAATTGATCGTGGTGAACACTTTTGCATCCCGCAAGCCAGTTAAGGCCTCCTCGTAACTGATTTGCGGTGGTGACACTCTCTCAGTCACGACGTTCAACAGGCAAAAGTCAACACAAAACCTCGTGATCCCATCTTTTTTCTGAACAAGTACAATGCGATAGTTGTATCTGCTATCATACATCTAAATTATTCCTTCCTTTAGAATTTATGCAACCTGCTTGCAAATCAGTCGCTGCTCTGCAAAGCCATAACCTTACGGTCCTGTGTATACAGGCTCACTACTTGCGGTCGGGATGACGTGCTCGGCGGCAGTAATTGTGTGAAGTAAATTTGAAAACTGAAACACTTCCTGCCTCTCGTCTAGCACTCGCTGCACCACGTGACGATACTCAGGAGACACACCATTCACTAGCTCTTCCAGGCACACTGTTTGACTAGCCTCAGGTTCTGCGACTCCCACGGCATACACCGTCCTGCGTTCGCCCGCACCCAGGTGGATGCGGCAGGCGGTAACCTCGATGACAGCCTCTTGCACTCTCAGCCAAGTCTGACTGAGTACCACTTCCTTGTGCAGGCTGTCGATCACGATCGCCTCGGTGCTGGAGGTTTGGTACCGCAGCCAGATGTTGATGTTGGTGGACCCCAATGTAGTTCCGGCGCCCTTCAGGGAGACCAGCTGCAGAGTCCCCGGGTCTGGACAAAGGTCGCCCGGGTTGACGAGCGATGGCTGCACCACGGTGTGGCTGGCGCTGGTGTCGACGAGAGCAGCAGAAGGGCGGTGGTGCACCTCGACAGGGATATGGAGGAGCTGATCTGGGTCAGCCACAGCAGTTTTTCTTTCAACTTGAGAATAGGGTAACATAGGAACAAATTTTTATGAAAATCAAAAATGGTGCACCTTCCATTTTTTGAAAAATTTGATGATTTTATATAGAATGACCCTTTAATAATTGCTTAGGAAAAAAGATTGTATGTGAAACTGCATGTGACCCTCTGCTGTGCAGAGTGCGAATGAAGCAAATGCAGAGAGCTCCGTTTATTTACCTGCTTTGTACGCTTATTCATAGTGTTACATGTGGACCCCCCCCCCCCTTTTACACCCACTTCGANNTTTTACACCCACTTCGAGAGTGTCCCTACTAGTCGCTTCAGGGGGGTTGGGTTACCGGGCCTAAACCGCCCTCCGTGGCACCACCCTTGGGCTGACTCGCTACGTTGCCGGAGGGATGGTGTCACTACCCCTCTCCCCTAATGGACCAATCAGCATAACATTTAATGATAGAAAAAAGGTTGAAAGATAGGAAAAGGCAGACACTTTGTAGAATTAGAGAGGAAAATAAACCTAGCAGTGAGGCTCTCAACTTATAACTTGAAACATACAAAAGTCCAAGAACTCTTGGTATGCCTGTATAAAGAGTTAAGGCTGCACTTCCTACAAGCCCTGGTAATAAAACTGCTGTGGTAAAGCCGCTTATAAAAGAAAACTTTGGTAATGAAGTGACCAACAAGTTTTTTAAAAGTAAAATGAGTGGTCCCAGGAAGCTGACTCAAGACTGTATTAGTAATGTGACAGACTTTTATAATAATGATGAAATAAGACGACAGGCTCCAGGAAATGAGATATGAAATCTGTGAAAGACCCTGAAATTGGTGAACGTAGTTTAGTGCAGTTGCGTCACATGGTCATTGGGGAAGCATATGAAGAATTTAAGCAGAGTTACCCACACCAAAGTATTTCTAAATTTAAATTTTATAATTTGTGCCCACAGAACATTTTACCTGTTAACAATATGCCACACAACGTCTGTGTCTGTAAATCTCATGCTAATGTCACATTTCTGGTTGGAGCTATCTCTAAATCAGAAATTAGTTTTCCAAAGACACATGCATAATTGGAAAGGATGTGCTATGATATAGTCCATACTGTATAAGAAGGCCATTTTCTGACAGGTCTGCGAAAGTAGCGCTACTGTTTACGTCTGACTACATGTGACTATGTATCCTTCTGCCATCAGCTGGTCCGTCAAGTCGGGGCTGTATTTTTTATCAACACGCTGTCAGCTAATCCACTTGCCATTGTACTGTTATGCTAAAAAAATTTTAAGATACTTTAAAACTGACATCTGTCCAAAAAAAATAAGTAGGTTATACAAGTAAAAATATAAAATGTTTCAAATAATTAAATATTTGCTAACTCTTTTTTAATTTGTCCGAGATAGTGAATTTGGGTTAACATTTGCGAGACTGTCTGTTGTATCTATTATCACACTTTGGGCGTTATAGCTAATATATTCGAGTTGGAAATATGTGACGTGGAATAACATTAGAATTGCTTAAAAACTATTCACGCGTCTCACTTTCTACAAACAAGGAGATGGGTTTCATGAGAACAATATGGCGTATAATTTACGTAGACGAACGATTACCGGCCGAATATAAATGACTTTTACTCCAAATCATTTTACATGAAATATATGTTACTTTAAAAATTATGCAGAGCTCGTGGAAAAATATAACTATTGGCATTTGTTTGTAAATTCGTTATATATCGCGCAAAAAAGAGGTTCATTTCTGGCTGTTAATACCTTGCATAATATCCGAGAGATCGCGCGCACATCGCGTCACGGCAAAGTTTGAGCCGCTATTTTTGGATAACAGATAGTGTATTATTTTAAGTTGATTGTTCTTAGATTACGGGCTGGAAATATATTTCAAATTCGTGTCGTTTCGTCAAATTAATAGAAAAATAATTCAACAATATTATGCAATATTTCTATATGCTTTTCGAATTAATATCAAGGACGTGTTGAAAGCGAGGTTGGAGAGGGATGATACGACGTGAAAAAACTTTCTGAAGTTAGCACAACTTCAGAAAACTTTTCCGCGTCGTATCGTTCTATTGTACATTTCATTTTGAACACCTATACATAACTACATTATCACGAAGTTTAGTTTTTAACACTAACAACCATTGTTTTGTGTCCTTGTAAAATAAAATGCATTAATAAATGTAAGAACTCTTTCTTACCCGCGTATTTTCTGCTTTTGTGATGTGCATTGGCAGTGCACTCAGAATAGCCAACATAATTTTAACTTTTGTTCGTTCATGCATCAGCTGATACAGGATTTTGTAAATGGCACTTTGTTTGTTTCGTAAACATTAAGTTGCCACTCACTGACTGTCAGAAAGTGGCCTTCTTATACCGTATGGACCATACTAATATTGCTAAGTGCATGTTCATTGAGTGCAATGACTGTATGTCTAATGTGAAAATTCTTCTTGGTGAAGACTGCAATTATGATAAAAAGCTTAAATGGAATGAATGGAAGACAATCCTACCCTACTAATATATAAATACGAAAGTGTGAGTGTTTGTCCTTTCACGTCATAACGGATCAAGGTTAATTTTTGCACAAAGATAGTTGGAGGAACGGGAAGTGACATAGGCAACTTTTTACCCCAAAAAAATATCTTATTCCCTCAGGAAAAAAATTTATGTCAGTACCATAATGTGCACCATAATTGTGGTACAAAACCACTTGCCCCATATTTTGTGTACCATAAATAAGGTACAGCATACCTTAAACGGTATTTTGTACGATAATTCAGAAATTCGTACCATAATGAGCTTTGCACCACCCAAGCTTTCTTTTCGACCTTGGATGGACATGGCTGGGCCGATTGACGCAGACATTGGTGGCTGGGCATCTTTTGAAACCTGCATTTATAGCAGGCCATTTTAATGGCATTGTACATGCATGTAAATTTTGCTTGGGTTTCAGCTTCCACGTGTGTACAAGCTTCACCAATGGTGGCTAAGCCCACAGATTCCGCGGGCCCTTCACCTTGAATGGACATGGTCGGGCCGAATGAAGCGGACATTGGTGGCTGGGTTTCTTTTCAAGCCGGCGTTTATTGCAGGCCATATTAATGACTTCACTAAATTTCAGCTTGACAACAAATATGAGAGTGCACCTCTACAATGACGTTGATACAGGAAATTATGCTGATACACTATTAAAAATTGGAGATGGGCGGTTAGAAACAGTAGCCGAGGGCTGTGTGTCACTAACGGGGGAATATAATAATTTTGTGCAAAGCGATACGGAACTGATTGCTAGCGTTTACCCAGATCTACAAAGAAATATAAATGACGACCATAGGCTATGTAAAAGAGCGATTCTAGCACCAAAAATTACATCGTTAGTGCTCTGTTCTGAGTTTATGATCAGTGTCTGTCCACTAACAAGTACCATTATTTCTCCCTATAAGTTCGTTACTATAACTATCTATATATATATATATATATATATATATATGTAAATGCAAAAGTGTGCTTGGATGTTTGTTTGTCCCTCTTTCACGTCACAACGGAGCAACGTGATTTTTCGCACAGCGATAGTTGGAGGACCAGGAAGTGACATAGGCTACTTTTTATCCCGAGAAAATATCTTATTTAAATTTCTTATTAAAATTGTTATTGGAAAATGAAAAAGTACACAAACGCAATAACAATGCAACGTCGCAACCTAGCAACAGATCGACGTAATTTCTTGCACAGAAATAGTTGGAGGGCTGAAAGAGTTGATATTGGCTACTATTTGTAGCGAGAAAATATCTCTAGCGCTTGGGGTACAATGCTGCGTCAATGTAAGTTGTTAGTGTGGGATGAAAACACAATGTCACACAAAAAAGCGATAGAGGCCCTAAACAGAACTTTACAGGATATACAAAACAATACAGATAATATGGGAAGAATGGTTGTATTACTGGCTGGTGACTACCGCCAAACTCTACCCGTGATTCAGAGGGGCACACCTGCAGATGAAATCAAAGCCTGTCTCAAGTCGTCAAGCTTATGGGCAAATGTCAAGAAATTCAGCTTGACGATAAATATGAGAGTGCACCTCTACAATGAGGTTGATACAGGAAATTATGATGATAAACTATTAAAAATTGGAGATGGGCAGTTAGAAACAGATGCTGAGGTCTGTGTGTCACTAACGGGAGATTTTAGTAATTTGGTGCAAGTGATACGGAACTGATTGCTAGCGTTTACCCAGATCTACAAAGAAATATAAATGACGACCAGTGGCTATGTAAAAGAGCGATTCTAGAACCAAATAAATTACATTGTTAGTGCTCTGTTCTGTGTTTGTTACTATAACGACGCGAGCAACATTCAATGACAAAGTTTTTCACTTTGAACTCATTGAAATTGAAAAGCAAGTGCAGACATTGTCAGGAAAAAGTATGAAAAGCATAGANGAACCAAATAAATTACATTGTTAGTGCTCTGTTCTGTGTTTGTTACTATAACGACGCGAGCAACATTCAATGACGAAGTTTTTCACTTTGAACTCATTGAAATTGAAAAGCAAGTGCAGACATTGTCAGGAAAAAGTATGAAAAGCATAGACTTTATTTGAATTAAAAAAAAAAAAAAACACACATAAACAAAAATTTTGTAGTCCACGCGAGTGGAGCCGCGGGCACAGCTAGTAGAGAATAAACCAATACCTGCTGAAAAATGCACTACATTGCACAAGATTGTCTCTCAAGCGAACTCACAGTTACCAGGATTTAAAACTCACAGTTTCATCAAAAGAACTCAGTCTGCATATTTTGCAACTTGCAAAAATCGCTGATAAACTCACCTAACAAGGCCGTTATGCAGATAAGACTTAGCCGAGAATTATACACTGACCGAGCAAGATGAAATCCAATGCCATTACTGGAGAAAACATCAAGTAACTATTTTTATATGCTGTGTTTGGCATCTTGACAAGGTATATTACTTCGCTGTCATCAGCGATGATCTGCGGTACTCCATGGTTTCAGTGTGGGTTTTCATGCAATGCCTTCTGATTGAGTTGAAAAAGATAGCACCTAACGTTGATCATCTAGCTGTATTTTCTGATAACTGCGCCGGTCACTTTAAGAACAGATACACATGCTCAAATGTGTGCTTCTCAAAAATGGACTTCTAGGTGAATATAGAAAGAAATTTTTTTGCTGCTGGACATGGAAAGGGTGCAGTTGATGGCGCAGGGAGGGGATATGTTAAAAGAACTGTGTGGAAAGCAGTGAGAGGTAGAGAAGCTTATGTTCATTCAGCTGAAGACTTCTATCTTGAGTCTGCAGAAAAGTGCAGTTCTCTTTGTCTCACACGCAGAAGTAGAGTTGCATGCCCAACTTATCAACAAGAAATGGAGCAGTATTAGAGAAATAAGTGGAATTCATTCAATGCACCACTTTCAAGCCTATAATGAAAATAATATTCTCGTTGGTAGAACAGCCAACACTGAAATGGAAAAAATAACAATCCTTTGATCAAAACCACTGCCAGGTACTAGTGGCCGAGCATCAAAACAAATGAGATACGAATATGTATACAGTGATGTCTCTTCAGATGACAGCTGCGCTAATCCTAAAGCAACAACTTCACTAGAAACAAATGAAGATGACTGTGAAATTGACAATGTTGTCACCCCTGTACCCAGGGTGTTTGCTCTAGTAAGACTATTAGGTAATGAATTCGGTATGTGGTGGTTTGTCAGAGCGGTGTGAGAGAAAACGGGGAAGTAGATGTTGCCTTCATGAAAATGTATGGAAAAAATAAAAAGTCATTCAGAATAAATGAGGGCAATGAAAGTTGACACTTGGATGAACCACAAATTAAAACTGTTGGAGACAGACTTGTGTATGAGTTCGGAAAAGCATTTCATGTTTTTGAACATTAACGTATATTTAGAAATGATGGTTTTATCGCTGTAAAATTTGACAGTTTGTTTGACTTCAATATACGTACTATGAAATTTTTTGCAGTTTTTACATTGGTATTGTCTGCTATCCGAGTCTGGTGATGTTTGCTCATTTCACAGAGCCAATGAGAATTGTGATTAACTCTTCATATTAAATGTTTGTGATTGCTTTGCTAAAGATAAAATTGTTTTAAACACATTATTATACAATCACAAAAAGATCCAGAAGTTATAATATTCTGGAACATAAAATATTTATGTGATTTTTCATCATCCCTAAGTATATGCAGGACCTATGTTATCTTGTCACCTTCGTTACAAATGTCATATCCATTACAAGAAAAATTATTTTTTAAAAATTAAATTAAATGTTTATGGAACTTGCTTATTACAAAAATACAGTGTAGATAGTTAATGTTATCCTTCAACTACCAGTGTAAAAATGTTGAAAGTGCAATTACTCAATATAATTAACAAACTTTTAAGCCAGTATACAATGAAGAGCTGAGGTGGGTGACATTCTTGTCACATCCGTTACGCTATTTACAATGAAGATATTAAGAACATGTTAATAACAATAATGACGAAAATTCATGTAAGTATTACAAATACCTCAAGGTAAACTGGTATGAAAAGAACATTCATAGATTTTATTTAGATACTTTAAAATTAATTTATATAACAGTGCATATGTCACATCCATTACAAAAGAAATGCAGAGTGCTGGAAATATTCATGAATTCACTATTCTGGAGTTATTTGCGGATGTGTTATACTTTTTAGTGCCCTTCAGCATTCAAAGTTACATTATTCTTCAGTTTACAATTTTCACCCCACAAATTCTCTGATCTTCATTGCCCTCCCTTCTATCACATTTTATAGTAAGCAAATATCTTCCATTACCATTTCTATACACTGGAGTGAGAAACAAATCCTGTGGGAAGGGGGGTTTTTGTCCATCCATAGCAGCTAGGCTAGACACCATAAAACTTTATTTGCAGTGGGCCACTCGCCACCATTACACGAGTTGGCTGCTGAGTTAGGTCAGCACACCACGTACCAAATTTGATTCCCTCTGCTCCCTACCAGCTCGAAGGGTTTGGGAGGGATGAAGCAGTGGTAATAATTACAAATCACTGCTTTTCCAAAAAACAGCAAAATAATACCTGAAAATGGTTTAAACGTACATTACTAATCATAATTAATATGAATTTCATGGGGATCACACAATTTACAGTTTATACAATGAAATGTCATAATGAGGGGGCTATAAAGATCGGGATGTTTTTTACGGTGAAAGACGTAAAATTTATGTCAAATATATTTCAATTGGACAGTTGGATTGTGTTAAAAACGAGAGCACCTCTGGAAACCAAATCTGAATTTACAAAACATTATTCACAGGGTATATTTTTGCTGACATGCTAATGTTATACAGGTATAAACCACGATAATCAAGCAGTGTCGTAATATCTTTTTAATTTTGTTGAATTTTTCAAGGCTTACCTTCTTGGTATTCAAGAGAGGTTTGTGCTACTAACATATAAGTAGTACAAAAAATATACATGTATCATATAAAAATATGTTCCCAGGTGTTTTTACTAGCAGTTTATGTGTATCGCCATGATACATTTGTTGAACAATGCACAGAGACAGGAAACAAATGTGCATTGATTGGAAGGCTTGTGATTCATGAGTGCTATTACGTGTGTTTTGTAGTGATTATTTCTATTTGATGTGATAAGTCTAATTACTGTGCAGAAATATGAAGATTCCTTTTCAATTATTTCCATGTGAAGTGTTAAATCTGTTGGTGTGGAGCATAGACACCTTAGTAGGTACATGTGTCCTATAAGTGAGTTATCAGCAATACATCACGAAGGAGCTATATTTGCAGCTTACATGGGTGAGTAACGTAACATAGTCTTATTTTTAGCATTGAAAGGGTATTTAGTGTAATAGATTGTATTGTGTAGTATTGCATGTTAGTGTGGGAAGTGAAGGGCTTACTTAATGCTGTCATCTAGGCGTGTCAAATTCAGAAGACCTAACCAGATCACTGTTCTTATAGACATTTTAGATGTAGATTCAAGTACTTTTCAAGGGCTTTCCAAGCATCAAAATATACAATTTCAAGGAATAAATGATCTAAATTAACAAACCCTGTACTCATATAGTAAAGATTACTGTCCAAACCTTTCATTATGAAGTTGTAACATCACACAGTTAAAATCCTCAAGGCAAAATAATTTAATAATAATGAAAAAACTTAACAAAAATACAAAAAAAACTTCAAACCTACAAGTATTACATCCATCACAAATTCACAGGTAATATAATCAATTTTTCAATGCTTACAATTTTACAGTGGTAAAATTACTATTTTAGCCCTCATGCCAGCATTACTTTGTCAGACAGTTTACACGTCAAAAACCACAAAATGACCTATTCACTCATTTTAAAGATTAAATAATGCTCTGAACCTTTTGGCAGCTACTGTATAGATAATTTCATGTTATATATTCAGTAACAACATCAACATGCAAGGTCTTTTCCTGACGCATTATAATTTAAGGACTATTTCAGGCCTTGAAACCAAACATTTTAAATTCAAGGACCGTATGAACCCTGCAGATTATACCCAACTTCACAATAGGTTGCAGTTTTTACTGTGATCCTGTGTAAATGATATTCAAGAGTAGCCCTCTTGCACTGAAAAAAAAACTGTTCAAGCGTAGCCAAACATTATGCACCACATCAGAGTTCCAGTACCAGCAGGGGAGTAAATCCCCAAAACAGTGATTCACGGCACACCTTAAGTTTTTTGTAGGTATCGAGCATGGGGTGCTCAACATCCGCAAAGCTTGAAGTTAGCCGTAAAAAGAATAACAGGATGTGTTTGTGCGCCGACGCGCTATTGTGCATTGGCACACAGCGCGTCGGCGCACACACACACACCCTGTTGTGATTCAACAACAGTGAAGTTCCATGAAGTTAGGTTAGGTCTTCCTGCATTTAGCGCAGCAAACCAAATTTGTTTAGGCCCCCCTACATAAATTATACAAAATTTGTATGTGTTTTACCTCATGATTTCCCCAATTTTCATAGCCCTCCCCACTATTGTGTTTGGAAGTATGTACTGAAAATATTGTAATGCCCCTAGTAAATTTGTTAACTTATTTAACTCCATAAAACCCTAACTCTAATACTTAACGGGTCAAGGGTGAAGAGCATGTCAACAAAGGTGTACAAATAGTAGTATACAGTAAGAATATAAATGTAAGTGTACGAACACACATATATACACAAATAAAATACAGTAGAATCCCGATAATTCGTTTTGTCAAGGGACTGAATGTTAAATATGAATTATCGAGATATTCAAATTAGCAGGATTACCAATAATCGGGAGCAAAAAAAGGAAAAATACATAACGAGATTAATGCAAAATTTGCATTAATATGTAATGATAAACGCATGGCTACATATAATGTATACATAAGTACTGTATATATAAATCAATAATTACATCAATAAAAACACATTAAAAATTTACGTTTAAAAAAAATCTTTAATTTTCTTTTGGTGCAAGCCATGCAGACGGGTATTGTCGATGGCTTTGTCAAGCATGTTCAAAGCAGAAAATACTTCATCACCAACGTCTTATTTCGCTAAGAAATGGCGCACATTGTTGATGTATTGTTTAGCCACTTTAGGTGTATTTGTCAGAACATCATCTTCGTCATCACCTTCACTTCACCATCAATGTTCTGAGAAGGAGCCAAAATTTTGTCATCAGTTAGAATCCCCGCTACATAGGCCATCGTCAAAATGGACGAAATCTTCAAACATTATAGAATTTTCTTCATTTTGAGGAAGATGATTCCAATTCACAGGGCATTCTAAGTCTTGACAATGTTCATGGCTGAAAATAAGGTGATTTTATGATCCTTCCCATCCTCGATGCTGTCAAGGAGTTGCATCACTACTTCCTTGCGGTAACAGGTTTTGAATTTTTCGCTGCCTTTTCTCCATATCAGCATTCACTGATCGTATCCATTCCTTGAATAATTCGTCCATCATCCACGCTTTTTTGTTTGCACTATAGGTCATCGGAAAAGTTTTTATGTTTTTGAAACATCTTGGTTTGGCTGATTTGCCTATCATGAGCGGTCTTAATTTCTCAGATCCATCCATGTTGGCGGCCAACAATATGGTTACACGTTCTTTACTATTTTTTCCGCCATGACAATTTTCTTCCTTAAAACACATTGATCGGTCGGGGAGACACTTATAAAATAACCCCGTCTCATCGGCATTAAAAATGTTGTTGGGCTCATAAGAATCTATATTTCTCTCGTCTTTCCACTCAGAACAAATGTCGGCCGATACACTTGCACTTTCCCCACTAAGCTTCTTAAATTTTATGGTGTGCCTTTTTTTAAACCTATCAAACCAACCATCACTCGCACGAAAGTCTTTAATTCCCAATTTTTCTGCGAAAACTTTTACTTTTTCTCTTAAAATGTTACTTCCAACTGGTACATTCAAATTCCGTGCTTACGCAAACCACTTTTTTAAATTTTCTTCTAGTTGTGGATACTCACCAGTCTTAAAGCACTTTGCTTTGCTGTCCGATGTCTGGGAGGCGATTTTTTCCTTGTTCTTGAGAATTGATGTTATTGTGGAAAGAAGAACGTTATAACATTTGGATACGTCAATTTGTTTATCACCACCGGCCACTGCGTTAATGATTTATTTTTGTCTGTAATGGAAAGACACTTATTAGCTCTTTTCGGAGGCATGGCTAAGACCGAACTGACTAACTTTTCACTCGCTCTGCTCCTTCCTACCCTCTCATAACCGTAGACTGGACACCAAGGCGCCTCTTAGTTCTGGGAATCACAGACACATTGCCGCACAGCCTACTCGGCATCATTACCTTCCCTTCAAACCCTCTTACTTTTCACTCGCTCTGCTCCTTCCTACCCTCTCATAACCCTAGGCCGGACACCAAGGCACCTCTTAGTTCTGGGAATCACAGACACATTGCCTCACAGCCTACTCTGCGTCATTACCTTCCCTTCAAACCCTCTTACTTTTCACTTGCTCTGCTCCTTCCTACCCTCTCATAACCCTAGGCTGAACACCAAGGCGCCTCTTAGTTCTGGGAATCACAGACATATCGCCTCACAGCCTACTCTGCGTCATTATCTGCCCTTCAAACCCTCCTACGTCCCTCAGTACCCTTCCAGTCATTTTTACCCTGCCCGAATTGCATAAATCTAGAGCTGGTGTACAGTCGAGGGTTAAAAGCATTATGCGTGAACGAGATTTTTAAGTTGTAAATAAGAATTAAAAGAAGTTTTAATTGAGCTCGAGCACCAAAATAAATACGTTTCATAGAGGAGACTGGAATGCATTGTTTTTTTTTACAAATTAAAGGGATTTTCTCAAGGGACCGGCAAATTTGCACGAATTAGCGGGATATGCGAATAATCGGGATGCGAAATATCTGGATTTCACTGTATTCGTAAATGTACAAACATAAAAAACTATTATATAAAATAGTTAAACAAGTATTCAAAATGAAAGGCTACAATAATATAACAAAACAAACCAAATGTCAGAACAACATGTAATTCTATATAAAAAAAACTGCATTGCACAATTAGGTCCATTCCATATTAAAGCATTCTTCTAAGAATAGAATGCATGCTCCTTTAAGAAAGATTTTATGTTATTTTTAAATAGTTTGGGATTATCCTAGGTTTTTTTTAGATGACATGGTAATTTATTAAATAAAGAAATACATGAATAGTAAGCCCCCTTCTGGAAAAGTTTCAGGTTATTTAGTGGTACATGAAGATTCTGGGCACCTCTTGCATAGTGAGAATGAATGAAATCATTTTAAGGGAAAATATGACTTACTGGTGACGAACATCAAGAATGTGTATATACACTAGGATATGAATGTAAATATACAAAGTTTTTTAAATGACAGCAGTACATCTGCGTGGTTTAAATCTACTTAATAATAACAACCTGAAATAAGGCTACCACCCAGTGGCAGGCTCTCACCTCTTCCCTGCACAACCAAACTCCTCTTCCACGCCCTTCCTGAACTTTGCAAACCCTCCTCGCAGATACCATTGTGCCATATGCCTTCTCCTCACCGCTGACTCCCTCCAGCACCCTTCCCAATATACCCAAAGTCCTTCTTCCCTTTGCAACCACCCTCTCTACCTGTTTTTTCCATATGAGGTCTCCCTGCAATACAATTTCTAGATTCTGTTGCTTCTCTTCATCCCATTTGTACATATCCCTGCTTATCACCTTCTTCCTTGTAAACATGATTACCTTTGTTTTTCTTACATTTATCTGTATTATATTCTCCATGGTCTACAACCATATCCTGTCAATGTCTGCCTACAAGTTTTCACCCCCTCCCACCTCTGCATACAATACACAATCATCTGCAAATAATCTTATTTTTCCCCTAATCCCCAAACCCATGTCATTTACCATTATGGTAAACAACAGAGGGACCAGCACGCTTCCATGCGGCACCCCTGACGTAACCTCTCCTTCCTCCGATATTGCCTCCCCTACTTCACCCTCTGTCTTCGCCCCCTGAGGAAGTCCCCAATCCATTCTACTACCCACTTGTCTGGTATCAGCGCATTCACTTTCTTCATCAAAGTCCCATGGGACACCTTATAAACAGCCTTCTAAAAGTCTATGAAGAAGGCATCCACCTGCTGTCATCCCTTCATTTCTGCACTTGGCATGCAATTTTCTACACTCCCTCTTCATTTTTTCAATTTCCTGTCCATAATATGGTGGATCTCCCCCAGACCCTAATCTTTTCTTTGGCAGAAATTTCTTTAACATAACCTCTATTATTCTCCTAAATTCTTCCCATAATCCTTCCACACTTTCCTCCATAGACCACTTTTCCATATCCTAATGGCTTTCTTTTGTTAGACAAACACCTAGGAATTTTGTTATTTTACAATTTTGAATCTCATGTGCATCACTGTACATGAGCCTGTGCGAGTAGTAATTTTGATGATTATACCATTTTCAAACAATTTATTTTTATTTCAGAACAGTTGCAATTCTTAACAAGTACCTGTTTTACGTAAGAACTATTTCTTACTAGGAATTACCAACACACCTATTTTCTTTGTTTTATCCTATCCTACTAATATTATAAATGCAAAAGTCTGTGTGTATGTTTGTTACCACTCAGCTGAACGGATTTTGATGAAATTTGGTATAAAGGTACTTTAGGTCCTGGAATAGGACACAGGATACTTTTTATCACAGAAAATTGTACCATTCCTGTGGAATAACAACAAAACATAATTCTGCAACGGCTGGATTGACCAAAATATTTTTTTCCTCTAGTGTCAGAGTTGTTTATCAGGCTGCCCAAGACCTCTGAAATGGCTCAACAACTGCTATCAAACGATAACAACCAGGACCGAATATTTAACGTGCCCTCCGAAGCCCAGAAGTGCTCAGATGTTGTCACTAAATGGTCACCCATCCAAATGTGTGCCGCTGGGAACGTTGCTTAACTTTGGTGATCAATTAGGATCCTTCAGCCAAGAGCAAAAAGTAGTACCTAGGTACAAATATTTCTAAAGCTACAACTTGATGAAATTCACATTTTGATTTTCATACATAGATGCTGGAAAGCGGAAATGTGGTAACTACGCGATAGTTGTACAGATACACTCCAAAAACAATACCCTACTTTTTGGCTATCGAGTAAAAAATATTTCCTTCCTTTTCAGTTGCTGTAATCAGTTAAAAATCTAGGCCAACATAGTATCCTAACTAATATTATACATGCGGAATTGTTTGATTGTTTGTTCTTTCACGTTGCAACAGAGCAACGAATGTACATTATTTTTTGTATAGAGATAGTTGGAAGGCTGGGAAATGACATAGGCTACTTTTTATCCCAAAAAAATATCTCATTTCCACAGGAAATTTTTTTTAGTAAAAATAGTGCTCTGGGTACAAGGCTGCATCAATGTAAGTTGTTAGTGTGGCACAATGTCACAACGGATGGCATGATTTTTTGCACAGAGATAGTTGGAGGGCCGGGAAGTGGCATAGGCTACTTTTATTCCCTCAGGGAATTCTTATTGGAAAATAATAAAAGTACACAAACGGAATAACAATGCAACCGAGCAACCAAGCAACAGATCAAAGTAATTTCTTGCACAGAAATAGTTGGAGGGTTGAAAGGTAATATTGGCTACTTTTTATAGCAAGAAAATATCTCCAAAAATTTACAAACGATAATAGTAAATCAAGTTGGAAAAAGTTTGACGCCAGCGGCGATTTCTAAACTGTTAAAGATGGAACAATATCATGCAGTAAAGAATTGTGTAGAGTAAAAAGACCTAAAAAAACTTTGCAGTAGCAACTATCTATATATATCACAGAAATACTAATAAGTGTTTTTACCACTTAATTCACCAAGATGTTGAGTTTTATAATATGCATAGGATACAGAAGATTAACAGAAAATAAAATTCAACTTTATTTAAAAAAAAAAACCTTAACAATGATTCTGTAGTCCACGCGAGCGGAGCCGCGGGCTAAGCTGGTAATTTTATAATTCTGTTTTCACATAAATGAATTGTCTTTTCCCAATTTATTTATTAGTGTATCACTGTAAGACTCAATTGAAGACGGGCCGGTTCGCTAGTCAATCATATTAATTGAAAATATATTAACATAACTATAAAATGTTTGAGATACATGCCATATTTATTAAACCACCAAACCCAACATAAATGTGATAGTTTTCCAAAGGTTTGATTCAAAAAGTGTGAAGAAACCGCGGCTAGAGAATAATAAGAAATTATGTCGGCCGCAGGGCTACAATATCAGCTTTTCAGGCATAGTTTTTTAAACCCCACGATTTCTCGGATCTTCGTTTCAACTGTATCTCTGTGCAATGAACACAAACGTATCTCGCATATAATTAGGTGTAAATAATAAGAATTTAACATTAAAAAACTAAAAATTAGAGGAATAATCAGAATTAAGGTGATTCGAGTATGCCCTGATTGTGTGACCAACTTACTTATATTTCTTGAGATGTCTACTAGGCAATCTTTCTGTCCTAGTTCATGTAAAGTTACATTATTCTTGGCGGGATTAGTAGTTTCAACAGTTCTATTCTGAAATTGGTAATGCTCTTGCAGACCTGTTCCATTTAAAGTTCCGCATTTAAGCATTACGTTTACGACATTGTTAAGTTTACTCTCACAACATTTCACTTTTTCTGTAACTTCAGAAAACTTCAATTTTGTTTCTTCCAACTCTCTAATAGCCTCTAATATAACTTCCTGAAAAGGACAGTTGGGATCATCAGGCGGGTGCATTATATTTTACAAAAACAAATATAAAATAAAAAATATCCGAAAAACTATACGTTAACAATATGAAAAACACTGTTCCATGCTTTTCACTTCACTTAGCCGCCACGTGTTTTTGATTTTATTTCATAGAAGAAAAACAATAATAGAGAAGCGACTGGAGAGACAAGTCCAAGATCTTTGGGACAGCAGTAAACCTACTCAAAATTGGGAAAAACAATAGCTTCGTTTCACTTAACTGTCCAAACTGCACAAACCATGAACGACTTCGAAACATGCACAGCACATTGTTTCTCGCAACTCTTTTGCACTGCGTTTGTTTCGTTAGTGCAGATTATTTTGACCACCTTTGTGCATCACAAACTGCGCTAGCTTTTGAGGAGGTGTAACTGGTATAGTACAGCATAATGCAAACAAACCTGTTGTGTTTGCGCGAGATTAAGCCAATATTTGGTTTGAAGATGTTGACACGTTTCGGAGTTGTTATAGGGTCTCGGTGATGAAATTAATGTTCGGAGGGCGCCAGCTGACCAGTTAAGGGAATCCGCTCGGATTAGCACGAGACTCTTGAGGTGGGCCGTTTTCGAAAAGCCCGAGACAATCTACACTGCGCCCCGTGTCTTAACAAGGTAGCCTGTGAAAATTATTGTCGGAGGCTGAATATGCGGTGTAGCTTACACACTCTCAAACTGGGGTATTTATGGAGGTAATTACATAGAATAGTGGTTTTTAAGAAAAATGGTATAAAATGACACGACTATTTACAGAGAACACGAATTTACTAGGGGCATCGCGATATACGCAGTACATACTACCAAAATTCTATAGTGTGGATGACTATGAACATTAGGGAAACTGCGGGTAAAACACATAAGTTGAATGTAAATTACATGTTATTTGGGTTCATTAGCGACGTAATATGCAAGAAGAACTAGCATAACTCAACCTAACTTCACACTACGTGATAACAAGGGGAGAGCGTGCTAAAACGAGATAATATGTGACATAAAACACTCGTTCACGAGCTCCTTGTGCCCACTCTGATCGCCACAGTCACAACAACTACACCAGCTACACTGGGCCACACCAACTACATCAGGCCAAGAGTTCGTAGTGCAGGTCGACAATAACAGAACTTGCACCTTCTTGCCGACCAGGCTTACGTAACTCAAGAACCACCCTACTCATTTATTGCAAGAGGTAACTCTTTTAATAAATAGGTAGGCGATCCGAAACGGTGTTTACCCCAAAGCCACATCCGTTGGGTGCACTGGCAATTGGCCGTTGCTTCGTAGCAGCTCGCACAGTGACCTACGATGCAAAGCACTACCAAGTGGCGTCGAACTGGTTTGTAGGCTGAAGTTCAAGTGCCCAAAGTATTACCAATTAGTGTGCAGCATTTTTACAAACAATTTAAACATCATCACCGCATTCACAGTTACAGTCAGGGGTGTGTTTTATTGAGTTAACAGCAATCGAGCATAACAATCAACACTCCTTTTCCCAGGTGGACTCGTCGATCCTTTCAGGAGACAGCCACCTGGGAAAACTGTTGCCAGTGAAATTCATACACTTTTTATGAGTAATAATATATTGCACTTAATGTGTATTTATGAAAGGTAAATTATGTTTTCACAAAGGAGATTGCCTATAAAGGCATCCATCCTTGTAATATGTAATTTAGTGAGGTGACAAGCCCCATCAACTTCACAACTTTAATCTTAATAGCCATTTGTTAATAAACTACTAATTCATACAATTTTTCACCACTGCAATCGTATCACATAGTGGTGATGTTATGTTTCATCATTCGCCATTTGACTTCGGTTCTCGTCACTCGTGACGGAAACTGAGGCCACTCGGCCAGTTCATCTTAGTACTCAAACCAGACCGGCGGCGTTGGTCACCCACTCTGCAAGCCCCCTCGGTACCATCATTTAGGCTGTAATCATTTCACTTAAATAGTAATATTAATTAATCTACCTGAACATTTATTATTTCTTAACTCTACCGAGGGGAGAGCCACCCGCCCTCTTACCAGACAGCTTAACGCAATCGTGTATCAACATATTACGACATTTATTTCACACTACGGTCACCGGCAAGCTATAACTGCTGGGTCTATTTTCATGTATTGTACACCTGTAGTCAGAACAGTGAATACACCACTTTACCAAGTTAACTGTGTCAAATCATTGTAGGTTACTACACCCTTTGTAGCATCACCCACAATTTCATAGTATATTTCAGCCATACGAGACAGCCTACAGTCTCATCATAAGGTATAAATAGTGAAACAGTAAGTACATGACAACATAATCAACAAACTGAGGGAGGCATCCAGGCCCTCTAGTCATCTCATATCTGGCATATTCAGATCCCTTGCTACAACAACCCACTGCCTGACCTTTAGTCTATCAACTTTCTCCTTGATCGTCTTAATTGCCTGCCATCCATGTCCTGGTGTCCTATATTCTACCAGCAAAGTAATACTACCTACTACTACAACAACCCCCTCTTAATTTAATTTCCATCACCTCAACATCTTTACTAATCCATGCTACTGGCCCTTTCAGCCCTTCCCTTACACACACCATTATTCTTCCTCCTCTACCAACACTGTCTCTTCTGAAGATGGTGAACTTATCCTGCTTACATTCAATGTCAAGCTCTTCCTTATTTGGCTACGTCTCCACAGCTTCTACTAAATCTGCCCCATATCCTTCAACCTAACCCCAGAAGCCCTCCAGCTTGCTGTACACACTCCTACAATTCACCACCATTAACGTTATGCTAACATGCTGCATTATCCTGCTACTTTGGTTAACCCCTCTGTCCACCTCTGTGGCCTCATCAGTAGATACCTGAAAAATTCGCGAGTTAAATGACCTATAGGCTATAATGTATTCACTGTAACTTCAAGATTTTCTGAAACCCTGCTAAAAATCTACTTTCAGGGAGCCGATTATGTATCCTTCCGCAGTATGTAAACAAAACATTGCCATGTGACACCTGTCAAACGTTTTGTAAACAGTGCCATGTGGGAACTGTCAAATATTTTGTAAACAAACAGTGCCTTGTGGGAACTGTCAAATATTTTATTAACAGTGTCCATGTGGGAACTACCAAAATTTATTTTTGAAGAGAAACAATGCCATGTAATCTCAAC
The DNA here is from genome assembly GCA_002778355.1 of Clitarchus hookeri. Taxonomy (NCBI): domain Eukaryota; kingdom Metazoa; phylum Arthropoda; class Insecta; order Phasmatodea; family Phasmatidae; genus Clitarchus; species Clitarchus hookeri. Next base: position 83,838 of record NQII01003624.1, on the reverse strand, counting down.
TGTCATATACTTTAATAAAATTCTCTAAATGTCTAAAAAATGCTAATCAATTTAGCGAAATGTTGTAATACATACAAAAAGGTAGATTGAAGTATATATCGGAACTGTTAATTATATAATTTAATTAAAGTTTACTTATTGTATTAAGATTTATTTACATATTTGCTGTAAGGAAAAAGTTAAATTTTACATAATAAACTTTTGGAAGTAGCACTCAGGTTAAAGATTTCACTGTGATAAATGGTACCGTATTTTATCGCATATAAGTGGCACATTTTATTAAAAAAAAAATTTATTGAAAACTTGGGGTGCGACTTATAAGTGAGAAAAATTCCTCCAGCCCCGCACTAACGTTTCATTTACTACGAATTCACGGCCCGCGGCTCGATTTCCAAACTCTTCAGCGAACAAAATCACTTTCATTTTGAAACCTGCGGTGTAGGTACATCTCTGTTCCATCAAGAACTGTCGCGCTTCTTCACTGCAACATAAAAACAACACTATGCGGCGGAAAGACGAGTCACGGCTAACATTTGGCACTGAAGAACCAACGCTAATGTGCTGCCATCTCTTGGTCTCCACAAAAAGCTTTCGAAAATAATCGATTATCAGTTCGCGGCGACCAAAATTCGATTCCTTTGCATTTTTTGCGAAGGGAATAATGTAACGGAAATATAGTTTACGGAAAGATATAAAACGTGCAAATAAACTATTTGACGTCAAATAACAACGCTAATACTAAAATTACCTCTTAACCTAGAATTATCTTGTAAGTAGAAAGAATGTGTTACGTTAGTTTTATAACCACAATTCAGCGTCTCCAATATGGCGTGGTTATACTTCTGAAAAAAACGTGCCCAAACGAACAAGATGGAGTGTACGAGTCCGCTGGACAACAACTGAAATTTATTTAATTTCAATTAATAACGGTGAAATCTTTACCCATGAGTGCTACGTAAAAATGTAAATATATAGTTTAGCAATATTAACTTTACAATTACGGCATTAATTGTTTACATATTAATATTTAACCTACGAACTATTTCTTTTCAGCTATAACCAACATGTCCCTTCAAAATCCGTTGTTAATTCTTACGGACTTTTAACAAATTATTAAAATTTATTGAAAAAATATACTTAAAACTTAAAACAACCAATTTATATAGTGCTTCAGTGCTAAAAGCAAGACAAAACCTTTTTCCATATACCATTTTTTTATAACCAATTGAACATGTAACTCCTAGGGTGATTTTTCAAAGGTTCGTTTCAAAAGTATCGAAGATACCGTGAATGGATTATAGACGGCAGAGTCGTATTGACAAATATGCAGATATCACATGCACATTGGTTGTCTGCTGTGACAGGGGAAGGTACAGATTGTCTCAGCATTCTCTAGGAGGCGTCAAACACTGTGTGGACCAATGGTTGAAATTATATAAACGCACTTGTCTTGCATTCTAGCTTGTCCCGAAATGAATCAGCGAATTTTTCCGGTCTCTACTAATCAGTGATTAGCTCTTAACTTCAATCTACTTCTGTTATCTTGTCCCTATCTGGTTGCTATTTAAACACTCTCTGCTTAGCCCTGACCCTCACCATACAGCCAGCTGCTTCCGTACCTAGCAGATCCCCTAGGATCCTCTTTCTCTGCTCTGTCATGTGTACCTGGTACTTTTTTTTACACTTTCCCAGCCTACCCATTTCCTACTCTCTATAAATGTAGCCCCCAAATCCCTACATACTCTCTCATAAACTCCACTCGCTGCCACTGCCTTCCTGTAAATGTTTCCCTTTCTAACCAGCACGCAACTAAATACTGTCCTAGTTCTTGGGAATTTCTCCAGTACTTTACTTAGTAACCCCTGAGGACACTCTCTACTTCTTGCCCCACCTCCTTTCGAGCAAGGTCATTTCCCCCCAACACGAATTAAAACCACCTTTTCTACCCTGCTATCTCTCATACTATTAATGATTTCCTCCAAATCTTTGATTGGGGAACCACCAAACGCAGCTTTATTTGTATTTCCTTTCGTGATTTCCCTCAACTCCGCCCCTTTTACGATAGTGCTGCCTATGAAATCCAATTCTGCTTTATTTCCTAGAACCCTTTCTTGCTTTGTGTTCCCTGCCTTCCCTTGTCTACTTCACTTCTTCCCTGATTCCTGCCACCAGCCTCCTCCTGCACCAAGGAGCTCGGTAGGCAGTCTATGCTTGTGATGTCTGTGAGGGAATGGAATGTGTTGCGTGAGAAGTTGGTATCTGTGAGGGGTGTTGCAAAGTTCGGGAAGGGTGTGGAAGATGATTTTGAGGGGGAAGGGAAGTGTTGAGAGAGCTCACCACCAGGCGGTAGTCTAATTGCGGGTGTTGGTTATTATTATTGCCATCGAAATGCATATTAAAGCTTAAGACCAGAAGCGAGACTGCTGACCTTAGCCTGGTCATGAAGGTCACCTCTAAAATTTAGCAAATACCTTGATCCAAGGGAGGAATATAGTGGGAGTTTACACAGTTATAATAGAGAATTTTAAATAGTGTAGTTGGCTACACTGCACTGATACAAATGTTTATTTATTTATTGTGAACTACGTACGTAGATTTAGTAGTATCACGTGTTAGAGACTTGGCTAAACTTTGCGTTAGTTGTTATTTTAGAAAATATTATTCACAATGCCTATTCCAGATAAAGTATTGATGCGCAAGATCAAAAAACGTGAAAAGAAAAAGTTGAAAATTCTGCAAATGAAAGAGATTGAAAGCAAAAACAAAGGTACGTAACCTTAAAATGAAACACGTGTTTGTTTCTATTATATTCCTCTTTGTTTTACTGAGCTTTAGGTTCAATAAATCAGAGTATACAGTGTTATTACAGTCTCATGTCTGTCGCTTAAAACTGGATTCACAATAGCCCGACGAACACGATACGACAGACCGAACACGTACAGTATCTCACGTTTTTGCTCATAAAAAGCCTCAGTCATTAAAACATGGATATTTTCTTTTTCATTATTGAAATTATTGTATGAGAGTTTTGTATATTACAGATAGGAGCAAACTGTACAAATCTTTTGCATAAAATAATTCCTTTCAAACGCAGTTCCTGAGAAGATGGATAAAAGCTATTTGTATCCCTAAGGAAGGTCACATTGCTATCCATTCACTAGTATGCATTTAGTATTTGATGGCCTTGCGTCTACTGTAAAAATCTGTGGAACATGTGTGCACGTACAGTCCATTGTTTCTGTTATGCGTACAACCTGCAACAGCCTCATTAAAATGGATAGTGTTGTAAAATGTCACCTCTTTTATTGCACATAGGCAGAGAAGTGGACTCAAATGCTTTCTAACACAGTCGTTTATTATACACACGGTTACACTTGACGACACATCGCTACAGATGCTTGGGAAACAACAGAGCAGGCGACTACCGAGCGTAGGCCATTTTGAAACATGAATGTCCATAGAGGTAGCAATCCAACACTCCTCCTCAATTTAAATATATATAATTAAATTGTTAAACTTAATAAATACATTTCACAATACTTAATTTATATAACATTCAAGTCACTTCTACATTTTTCAAATTTTTCAAATGACAAAGGTTTAGTGAAAATGTCAGCTATGTTGTCTTCTGTAGATACATAATTTATATCAAGTAACTTCTTGGCTACACAGTCTTTTAAATAATGTTCTTTAATGTCTATGTGCTTTCCTCTTTTTGACATGGATATAGCACTCATATTGTCTATATTCAAGATTGGTGTCTGTTTTACCTTCAAACAGGAGAGGATACCTTGAATGTTAATGACCTCCTGTGCTGCTGCAGAACCGGCCACATACTCCGCTTCACAAGTGGAGGTAGCTACACAAGTTTGCTTTCTTGATATCCAGTCTACCGGGTTTCCACCATAGAAGAAAACTGCCCCTGAAACACTTTCCCGGTCTCTTCTGTCCCCTGCCCAATCAGCATCTGCGAAAGCTACTAACTCTTTTGGGCCTTTTGTAAAAGTTAACACTTTGTCTATTGTTCCTCTCAGATATCGCAGGATTCTTTTACTGGCAGTCCATATCTGGTTGGTTGGTTTGTCCAGAAACCTGCTGAGATAGGAAACCGCGAACATGATATCGGGTCTACTGCTGTTAGCTAGGTACAACAATGATCCTATTAATTCTCTGTAAGGAACATCTATAATGGGCTGGTTTTCTATATACTGAAATCCACTTTCCATGGGGGTTTTTGCGCTCTTGCACTCAGACATATTAAAAACCGCTAGAACTTTATGAATATAAGCTTTTTGAGAAATTTTTAATGATACATCATCCCTCTCTATTTCCAAACCTAGAAAGTTTTTGACCGTACCCATATCCCTAGCGTCAAATTTTTCTTTCAGAGAATGCACTATTTCATTGATTTCATCATTTTTGCCAATCATAAGGATGTCATCGACATGGATAATTAACTTAATACTATTCCTATAATATAGACAAAAGTCGTAATTTGATCTTTCAAAATTTAGGGACAACAGAAATTCATTTAACTTGGTATTCCAATTTTTCGGGCTTTTTCTTAAACCGTAGAGTGCTCTTTTCAACTTCAAAACTTTTCCTCCAGGCAAATTCATACCTTCTGGCACTTTCACATAGATGTCTGTGTCAACTTCACTATGGAGAAAAGCGGAAGGAATGTCAAGTTGACGCATAGAGTAATTTTCTGTTAGTGAATGGGATAATAACACTTTAGTTGTAGATGATCGGGCAACAGGAGCATATATATCATTATAGAATGTATCACACTTTTGCTGGAAACCTCTTGCTACGAGACGAGCCTTCTTGGTCCCATCTGTTTTGGTTCGGAAAACCCACTTTACATCAATAGCTCTCTCTTTATCTGGCAAATCATCAATAATCCATGTTCCTAATTTTTCTAAAGATTTCAGCTCCTTTAGAATTGCCAACTCCCATTCAGGGTTCTTGATTGCTTCTGCATACGTTTGTGGATCATCTTCATTCGACTCTAAGTAATAGGCAGAATAAACGTTATAGTCGTCTAAATATTTTGGGGTTTTCACCTCTCTTCCTGATTTTGTTCTACTTTTGTCTTCATTTTCTCCTACCCCATTTTCTTCTTCTTCACTGTTCTCCTCCTGGGCTTTAACTTTATTTTGACTTTCGACTTGTAAATCCTTCACTGGTTCATTATTTGTTTGTTCATTTTCTACATACTGTAGATTCTTGACATCATTTACTGTTTCATCCTTTGTTTGGTCATTTTCTACACAATGTTCTTGAATTTGAGGTGCCATTACATTTTCCAGAAATGTAACGTTTCTGCTAAAAGTTACCTTTTTCGTAACTGGATTCATGCATTTATAGCCCTTAGTGTTGGTACCATAGCCCACTAAAATGAGTTTTTCTGATTTTGGATCCCATTTCTTCCTTAATTGTTTTGGGATTTGGACCATTACTGGGCAACCAAAAATTCTTAAATGAGATAACCCAGGTGCTTTACCTGACCACGTCTCAAATGGTGTCTTATTACAAAGTGATGAAGTTGGAGACCTATTTATAAGGTACACGGCAGTATTGACAGCTTCTGCCCAATACTCCTTAGGAAGTCTTGCGTCAAACAGTAAGCATCTTGATTTTTCGACTATGGTTCTATTGGCTCGTTCACAAACTCCGTTCTGTTCTGGTGTATACGGAATGGTTGTCTGATGTCTTATCCCACAGTTAGTTAAGAAATGTTTAAATTCTGAATTGATATATTCCCTGCCGTTGTCTGACCTTAATATTTTTATTTTTCTACCCGTTTGATTTTCTACCATTTTCTTGAATTGTTGAAAGACCTCTAGAACTTGACTTTTATTTGTTAAAAAATAAACAAATATCTTCCTCGAATAATCGTCAATAAGAGAAAAGAAGTATTTACTGCCACCGATAGATGTTTGCTCCATGGGGCCTGCTAGGTCAGTGTGTATTAATTCCAACAGGTTTTTGGCTCTACTGGTACTGGATTTGAAGGGAATTCTTGTCTGCTTACCTTCCAAGCATACAATGCACGGATTGGTAGAGTAAGTTAGGTCTTTCAAGCCAGTTGACATTTTTGTAATCATTTTCATGTTTTTCCTATTCATATGACCTAGTCTGCGGTGCCATAAAAAATCGTCCTGTACTGAACAAACAATTTCTTGTTTAACTTCGTGTTGATTGTAGGTGTCGACTCGGTATATACCGTTGCTAGGTTTTGCTGTGGCCACAACATTGTTAGTTTCATCAAAAATTTTGGCCCCATTCTGATCGAACCTGATTTTAAAACCATTCTGAATAATTTTATTGACAGACAGTAAATTGATAGAGGCATCTCTTGCATACATAACATCTCTAACTTTCCTTTTTACATGTTTTCCAAAAACATTAAGATGGAGTGAAGCATCTCCCATTGCCTCAACTTTTAGGTTAGTATTATTGGCAACTGTAATTGAACTCTCTTTCTCTATTAAATTAGTGGTAAATATATTCTTGTTATTTGTGATGTGTGTAGAGGCACATGAGTCTAAATACCATGATGAATTATCATCATTATCTCCAGACAAACAAGCCCAAAATGTCTTGTCATTTGTATTGCCTTTACTGTCCCAGTTATTTTGTTTATAATTGTTACTAGGCCTTCGACTTCTACAATTAGCTTTTAAATGTCCCAATTTATTACATGTATAACACCGTGGTGGTTCCTTTCTATTTACCTTAGATGATGAATAAAGTACAGTATCATTACTTTTGACCTCATTAGACTTAATGTCTTGCAAAAGTTTCACTTTAATTGAATCTCCCGTTATTTTTATTCCTGAACTCTCTAATCCCATCAACATAGGTTTATATTCCTCGGGTAACCCCGCCAACAATAGGGTACCGATCCACTCATCATTCACGCTGAATCCCATATCATTAAGTTTATGACTGGTTGTAATTATTGTATCACAATAAGATTCCACGGACTTACAGTTTTCCAGGCGAGTTGTAACTAAAGTTCTTAGAAGTCCGACTCTTCTTGTCAGTCCTGAGTCTTCAAATGCACGCTCCAGGCAATCCCATGCTTCCTTGGCATTATTCACATTTTTAATGTGTGAATAATTTATTTTATCCACAGAGAGAATAATTTTTGAGAGTGCCTTCCTATCTTTCGTGCTGTCCTTTTCTTTTCCTTCGACTGCGTCCCACAGGTCGTCTAGTTGAAGATATGCCTTCATGGCAAATTTCCAGTCGCCGTAATTGTCCCGACCTACAAGTTTTTCTACTTGCAAATGATGACTACTTGAGGCCATCTTAACTTGTATTACGACACTCGATGCACGCTTAAAAAACCGTTAACCGTCACTGTTTCTGTAGTGTCGCACCACTCGAATTACTGGGCCCATAACCACTTGAATAGTCGTTTATTATACACACGGTTACACTTGACGACACATCGCTACAGATGCTTGCGAAACAACAGAGCAGGCGACTACCGAGCGTAGGCCATTTTGAAACATGAATGTCCATAGAGGTAGCAATCCAACAGGAATGAACCTGTGTCTGTGTGTGTGTGTGTACTATGTCTATAAAAAAAATTGATATTGTTTGGAATGGAAGATTACTGGTAAACAAGCTATTTACTGATGTATAATATTTCATAAAATTATGCTGGAGATCATGAAAATCTGTTTTATTTGAAGACAACATGGTGGCAGTGGATCAGTATAATATATCTTATTTCTCAATAAGCTTGTCTAAAGCATTTTGCTAAATTTGTAGCATTGTAAAATGTCAACTAACTGGCCAAAATACAAATGTCAGTTTCTGAATTTTGTAACTGCTTTTCATGATAAGAAAACTGATGCTATAAAAGTGACAATGCTATTTTACTCTGGAGGTGATTTTCTGCAAGACATTTTTGATTCTTTAAAATTTGACAAAGAAAAAGATAAAAGTAAGTTACCTGTAGTATTATAGATTTTTGATTTTTTTTTCCTTAAAAATAAATCTTAATATATGAACAGTTTTTATTTTGTACACAAAAACATAAGAAAAATGAATTATACAAACAGTTTATAGCTGTGTTGAGAAATACAAGTAAAAATTGTCAGTTTTGTACTTTAGAAAAAGAATTAATTAGAGATATTTTTGTACTTGGTATAAATGAAAAAAAGTAGCAAGAAAAGTTGCTCACCTAGGCTAATTTTATATCAGGCACTGCATTGAGAGTTTTGCCAAGCTCGAGCATTAATTTCACTGCAAATAGAACATATCCGAGTACCAAGTATAAAAGAAGGAACTATTAAACAGCCAGTCATTGAGTGTGATTCATAAAGAAAGAATTCAAGAGAAAGAGAAACAAAAATAAATTGAAGAATTGCAGATATTGTGGATTTGATCATAACTATATACAATGCCCAGCTTATGGAAAAAATGGTGCAGTTTGTAATAAAAATAATTATTTTGCAACAGTTTGTAGGGCTAGAAGAGAAGTGGATAATGTTCAAATAAAGACACACACACATGATGAATTGAAAATACCACAAGTTTATGGTCACTTTAGTGAATTGAAGATATAGTCACTGAAAGAAATGACTTCTATTTTTTTGTACACTGTTACAATCTTATCTACAATCATCTTGTGAACTTCAAGATTGATGCTGGGATTCTGCCAATTTCTGCTTTTGGGAGGATATCGCTCAAGACTTCAAAAAGCAGTGTGTGATGACATCATTTACTAGGAATCAGATTCCAATTTTGTGTAAATATGTTTTACCTTGTCAGTATAAATCCAGTTTTCACAACATTGAGTTTTTTTTATAATGGATCGTGATTGCACTAATATTTTAGGCCTTAGAACCTTGGAAATGTTAGGCCTTATTCATAGATTTGATGCTTTGAAACCATTACCTAAACATAGTATTCTTACTGAATTCAGGAATATTTTTGATCGGGAGGTCGGCTGTATGACCGACATAGTATAATTGCAAACTGATCCAAGCATAAGTCCTGTAGTTTCTCGATTATGTCGGTTAACGTATTCTTTATGATCTAAAGTTAGAAATGAATTAGGCCTAAGTCAATAGGATAAACTGGGAATAATAGAAAAAGTCAAAGATCCTGCAGAGTGGATGAATCAAATGGTTGTAGTTTTAAAAAGAAACGTCACTATTCGATTTTGTTTGAATCCTTGTTACCTTAATAAGGCACTTAGCACACTCATTTTCTATTTCCCACTATAGACAAAATTGCATCAAAGTTAACTGGGGCAAAGCATTTTTGTAAACTATTCACCTTGTCAGGTTTTTGGTTGCTACCTTTGAATGAGAGAAGTTCGAAATTATGTACATTTCAGACTGCATGGGGACGTTATGCATTTAAAAGACTACCATTTGGAATGAGTAGTGTCCCAGAGAAATCTCATGAGGTAATATATATATTACATTTGAAGATATTCCAAATTTAGAAACATTCCAGGATGTATTTATTTGGGTTGATAACAGTGAAGAGTTATAGAAAATATTAGAGAGAATCTTAACCAGAGCCATGGAAAAAGGAAATTAATTTAATCCTAATAAGTTCATATTTCATTCAACTGAAGTTGAGTTTCTCGGACACATTTTCACATCAAACTGTATGACATGTTAAAAGATACCTGAAGGGCGTATCTGAGTTTGTGGGGGATGGAGGTCTTAATAAAAATAAAATAACTAAATATGATTTTAATTTATTCACACAGCTATTATTTACAGCATCAATATATCCCTCTCCACTACCTGTTACTCTTTTCAGTTCTCAGTAAGAGCAGTATTTAATATCTATCACAACTGTAATTAAAGTCATTCTCAATGTCTCTGTTTAGTTATAGTCAATTAACTCACATTCGTCATTAACCTGCGAGTGGTGACATGTATGTCTGTGAGACAGGGTAGTTAGAAAACATTGAATATCTATTTCACCCGCCATCAATTCGTGTTGTGATTTCGAGTAGCTGCCTTATTGCACGTCCCCAACTTACAGTCTGACCTGCGGCAGCGACGTGGGTGCATGTTTCGAAGTTTTGGTGCCAACCCGGTGCGTGAGACCTGCGTCACCAACTACGTAAGACAAATTATCATAGTTTGACTATTGATTTTTCACATTTTTATTAGTTTATGTGCTTTATTACTTGCAATTTGCTGTTATTTTCTTTGTGTGTTTATATAATCTTGTGATCAGTAGCTATTTTGTATAATTTTATCGCCTTATTACAAAAAAATACCACAAGTTTTTGATTCAAATTGGAAACCTTGTTTCAGAATATCTTACGAAAGTGAACTGCGTCATCTTGAAGCCCTTTTACAAGAGACTTTATAACCTGATGACTATAGATCACAAACATCATCGGATAGTGAAACTGTGAGTGATGGTGAATTGCATAATCCTGTACTAGACGATCAAATACAAAATACAGAAAGTGAAGAGGATTTGAGCGACTGAGAATCTACTTCAGGTAACTCCTCATTTTATTTGGGAAAGGACAAAACTACAAAATGGAGTAAAGTACGTCATCGCCAATCTGTCCGTACTAGAAGTTTCAATATTATAACTCTGTTACCAAGACCTAAACTGCCAATCTCAGGCAAAAGGGACCCACATGGAATTTGGAGATACTTCTTTGACACCATAATTGATGTTATTGTCAAGTATACCAACCAATATATAGACTCCGCTAGACAAAAATACGCTAGAGAGACGTATGTCAGACGGACCGATGTCAACGAGATACAATGCTTGATTGGTTTGTTACTATTAGCCGGAGTGAAAAAATCTAATCACCTAAATGTTGATGAGCTGTTCCGAACGGATGGTGGTTCGGTATAAATTTTTCGGCTTTCTTTGTCCCCCCAAAGATTTCAATTCCTCCTACACCATTTTAAATTCGATGATCGTACTACGAGGCAACAGAGAAAAGAGCAGGACAAAATTTGCCATGCTCAAGAAATATTTGAAAAAATTTTCCAAAATTGCCAGGATAATTACACCTTATCTGCTTTTGTGACTATAGATGAAAAATTGGAAGCTTTTCGTGGAAGGTGTTCATTCAGGCAGTATATTCCAAATAAACCGAATCCCTATGGTATCAAGATCCAAGCTCTCTGTGATGCTAAAATGTTTTACAAATTTAGTATGGAAATTTACCCAGGAAAACAGCCCTATGAAAGTCCATATAATCTTGATAGCTCTGGTCTGGCTGTCGTACAAAGATTATGTGAGCCCATTTTCAATACTGGGCGCAATGTCACAACAGATAATTGGTACTCCAGTGTACCGTTAGCTGAAGCATTGCTTCAGAAAGGACTAACAACTATTGGAACAATCAGGAAGAACAAGAAGGAAATTCCCCCTGACTTCAATGTATTACGTGGTCGAGATGTGAATTGAAGTATGTTTGGTTTTCGTGACAACATGGTTTTGGTTTCACATGTTCCAAAAGCAAGGAAGAACGTCTTACTGATAAGCTCTTGTAACGACGCAAGTTATTAGTTATCGAAATACACGGTTCATTTTCTTTCGTTTTGCTAAGCTTCATAATATTTTTATCTGGTTTGAAATTAAAGCCGTGGTGGTTTGTTTATTGTTATCGGACATACGTTTGCCGTTTAACGTTTTATCGAGCGTACGTTTGCTGTTTCAAACACCTTAAATTTTGTTATGTGTCAGCATTAATAATAGAAGCTTTTTCAGACTGCGTCGACAGTTTTGCTCTAGGAAGTTTGATTATATTTATCTGACTGACCATGCAGTTAAGCGGGCTACAAAGTTTTGGAGAGCGTGCGTGGCAGCCCACGCCGGGCCCTTATCTGAGGAGATGGGGGGTGATAGGCAGCATAAATACTCGTGGGCCTATCGCCGGCCGGTCAGTCGATAAGAGGCATTAGACGCTCAGCAGCGACTCGCAGAGGCCGCGTCGGTCGTGGCGCTTTACCTCCACACCTACAACTTTATTAAACCCATTTATTTCTTAGCCGGTGTGGGAGGTCACGAGATACTCGGGCAATGCAAGTTTTTGTGAAGTAAGTTAATCAATTGACCACCGTGGCGCTGCTCTTTACTTTGTCTGTTTCTGTAAACTGGTTCCTACTCTGCATACCTGACGATTGTGTGTAAACTGTTTCAATCTTTCCAGTAAATAAAAGTACAGAGTAATAAACAAACATTGGACTTTATTTATATTTATTGGCGCCTTTAACGTTTCATGCTACTGTACTACCAATTGTGCTAGCCGAGTGGTAACTTCCAGCCGTCATCACAGATGCTTCATCATTACAAATATGGCGGCCGAATGCACCCCGTGGAACATCACAAATATGGCATCTAACTATGAGGCTGCCTCGTTACAATTATGGTGGGTATAAACAACATAGGCAACGTTACATATATGGTGCCCTGACGCGCGGCACCATTACACACTATGCACAATTATGATAAAGTCGATGCCAACACTCAAAAATTCAAAATAATTTTGAGCTACAATGACACCAAGGGCGGAGTCGATGTTGTAGATCGTTTATGTGCGAATTACAATTGTGCCAGAGGAACAAGGCGCTGGCCTATGGTAGTCTTTTACTCTATGCTAAATGTCAGTACCATAAACAGTCAGGTGATACATACAGCTAATAATGAAAACTCAAAACCTCAACGCCGTCACTTCATTGAGAACTTGGTCATGAAACTAATTGAACCTCATATAAGAGAACGACAGACACAGTTGAACTTGCCTCGATCATTGAGACTTACGCTTTCAGAGATTTTGAATATTGATGAAGAATCTGCGACGGCTGGTCCTTCAAGACATGGTCGGTGCTTTGAGTGCGGATGGCAAAAAAATTGAAAAACAAAGTATAGTTGCCACAAATGCAAGAGATATTTGTGTCTTGAGCATGTAGTGCCTACTTGCAGAAATTGTTTGGCTGTTCAAGAAGACTGATTTTCAAAGGATATTTTCTGTTTTTTTTTTAAAAGGATGCTGATTTTTGTTTTTTATTTAGAAGTTCTTAGTGTTTTCTCACTACCTAAGACTAATTTAGATAGAAAAACTTACAATTGTTATTATTTTTTTTAATTTTAAGAAAGGCATGTGAAAAACATTGCTATTTTTAGTGTCCTAAGGGTAATTATTAAGATTAGGGCCTTTTCTGAAAAACAAAAAAAAATCAAAATTATGATATATTTGTACTCTACTAATTATGTAGAATACGAATATACTAGGGGCGTAGCTTTAAAATAAGTACAACATATTTTAAAAAAATTGAACAAAATTGCAAAATGAGCAGTTAAGCCAGTTTGTTTACATTTCTGAACAAAATGTCCTAGACCAACTAAAGTTGCATTAATGGGTTCTGCACAGCTCACCTTGTTCATATTCAAGAGGGCGTAATGTTAAAATAAATAGAACATATAAAAAAAAATTGTGAAATGTATGAGAAGTTTCTGGGTTTGTTTACGTCTATTAATGTCTACCACCATTAATAATGGCTGCGCATTGCTGATTCCATGCTACCTAGCGGCCACGGATGTCATTACAGCCATTTTAACTGTCAATTTAAAAAATATCAGTTGCCATAGCGTCTTTGCAGGGTCTCGTGCCGTCCCAATCCGACGAATTTAAAAACGGAGAAAGCAATAATGAGTGCTTCTGTGCGTTATATTTTACTGTAAACGAGTGTTTCATTGTGTTATAATCTGCTGAAAACTAGTGATTCAGTGCGTTATATTCGCGTATGTGCCAGATTTGTGGAACACGGTGTTCCGTCGAGTGAGGTAAGGTTGAATTGGCCGTTGACAGAGGAAGTATATCCGGTGAGTAAGTTGATATTCTGTTAGTGTGTTTTATGGTTCCTTTAAATCCCTAAAATCCTAAATTCGTAGTTTAGTGTAAAACCCAAAAATCCTAGGTTAGTGTAAAATCCTAGGTTAGTTTAAAAATGTTGATACCTGCCCAATGCTATGGTTTATAAGTAGGTATTGAATCTGCTCTCTGCGTAAGGCACCAGCAATTGAGGCTAGCCCTCAGTGTTAGGGCGTAGGAATACGTCGACACTATTGTCTCTAGGTCCAATTTACTAATAAATTCACCTCGTTTTCAGGTTACCAATAAATCAGTTTTATTAACGCTTAACAGGGCCACTCATACATGTACACACGAGACAACACTCCCCTTCCCTTTTATACGTAGGCTCCGTATTGTTTGGCGCGGCGCTCCGCGTCTTGGAAGGGGGGGGGGAGGCAAGATTCTTCACACTCGCTGGATTACTCTACTNAGGCAAGATTCTTCACACTCGCTGGATGACTCTACTTATCTGGATGGAGGCGCTGTCTTCTCTCGGCTGGCGACTTGGGACTGCTCCGGCACTTGGTGGGCGTCTCGACGCCCTCTTGAACTCCCGGTTCTCTCCGCACTGCTCACTCGACGACGTGTGACTGACTGATTGATCATCGCACTGGCTCCGACCCGGACGCCTCGCTTCAGTTCCCCCGACTGACTGCCTGACTGCTCGATCCTAGACTGACTGATCCGTTCCTCCCTCCTCCTCGTGGTTTTGTAGGCTCGATCGCCATATTCAACTTGCACCGTCCCTGCACGTGGCCGCTGCTCCTGTGGTCCGCAGTCGGCCTGGCGTCGCCCCTTGATTCTGGCCTGGAAGTTTATTGTTCCGTTCTGCACGTGCGGGAACTCTTGGGTGGCCTCTTTGGTTCGGCGCACTTATGCCTCCGGATACCGTGTCGTTATTATCCCAGCACGCCCACCAAAAGCTCTCAATGTTTATTGCTGAAACTACCCTGGGACAGACTCAGCCGCTGGTGTGGGCTCAGCGTCCCTTGGCAGCTGCGAGATGCAGCTGCATCCGCCTTCCTCCGCACGCGGTCGTTCCGCCGGGCCGTCCTGGCGCCATTCTCCCCATCACGTCCGCAAAACCCTTAATCCTTATTGCGGTCGTCCGCCTGCGAGCTTCGCCAGAGCGTGTGTTCTGACGAATAAAAATAGGGACGCGGAATGCGTCAATGTAAAATAGTGATTCACCCATTGTGGGGTTAGGTTTTGTTAGGTTAGGTGGGCACATATTAAGAAATTAGGTGTACGCTAATGCCCCTCGTATATTCGTGTTCCGCATCATTAGTAGAGTGGAAGTATACCAGTGGAAATATACCATTTTCTGTGAATATATATTTTTTTACAGACAAGCTCCTTAGCTTGAAAATCACAGTGCGTGAGACCGGCGTCACCAACTATGAAAGTCAAATTGACGTCACCAGTGGCGGGTTAACACATGTTCAGTCTGTCTATTGCCATAATTTGTATTGTCTTACACTCACGTATCCAGTTCAGCAGTTCAGCACTTTTTCTGTAGTCCATTCAGAAAACCAGCCATAACTGCAACTCCATCGTATGTTTGCAATGCCAGTTTTTTGCCACAGGCATATTCGTCTACTAGTTCAAAAACATTATCTGTCAATGCTTCTGCTGATCTGTCAGTTCTTGCGTCTGTCAAACTGAGAAATCTTTCATCAATGTTACCCACACTTGTCACATACCGCAATACAGACAAAAGTTGTGACATGTTAGCAATATCTGTCATTTCATCTAGGATTAATGTCATAAAATAAGTCAACCTTATTTGTTCTTTAATTTCTCTCACATTCAACTCTGCGACATTTTCTATATTATCATGTTGTAAGAGTTCGTGTTTGTGAGCAACTTTATGAAAATTATTGATGTCACTAAAACAGCTTTTATTCCATACTCCTTTCTCCGATTTAAACATTGAACGTAGTCAACAATATAATTTTAAATTCAATTTACATCCTGTAAGCCATTTGTGGGAGCTGTAAAAATTAGCCCTAAGTAGTCTTCTGCACAGCACATCTCTTGATTGAGCTTTTGTTACACTGCACATGTCTGGGGTCGGCCTATCAGGTAAAATTAAATCCCTCTTCTCTTCTAAACTCCTATCACGGAAAGATGAATTGAGTAATTCTTATACTGCGCAGTTGCATGTCTTCATCTGCTTGTCTCTGTCTGCTGTCATCTATCCTTCCTCCACCTCGCTAATTCCTCCTGCATCCCACTTGAGGTCCCCTCCATCGCCTCTGCCCACAGCGCCTGGATGTCGAGTAGTCGGTAGGCGTAAGTCACACCAAGGCAAAGTAGTAATCTCAGAATCACAACTCTTTGCACTCTTTGTAATCAAACTACAACAGATTAAGACAAGCGCCTTTTTCTAAATAATTGATATTGTTACAAGATGCCTGGGGGGCGTATCTGAGTTAGTGAGGGATGGAGGTCCTATTAAAAATAAAAAAATAAATTTTATTTTTAATTTATACACACAATTGTTATTTACAGCATTAATTTATCTATCTCCACTATAACTCTTTTTATTTCTCAGGAGCCTAATACTTATTGTCTATTTTAACTGTAATTAACATCCTTCTTAATGTCTCTGTTTGGTATAATCAATTAACTCATATTGTTATCGTTAACTCACATTCTGTCTGTTTGTTGCCATCATCTGTAATGTCTTTCATTCACGCATCCAGTCCAGTAGTCCAGCCTGCCAGTCGCACTGTTCGCTGCACTGATGCTTGCAGTTGCAGGTTTTCCTCCCGCTGGTCACTTCTCTCACAGCGCGCTCATCGTCTGTTGCTAAACCTCTAGCCACTCATCCACTCTACTGCACTGGCAGCTTGGAGGCCAAATGTGCTTTTTATGGCTGCTGGCCTTGACCTGGAAAGTTTGCCGCACCCCGAATCTCGCTGAGAGAAACTATGGCAGTAAACCACTAGAAAATTCTTTAGATAAATACATAAACTCTATACAACCAAGGTCAGAAGCACGCGCCGCAAAAGGATTATCGCGTCGGCTCGCTTTTTGTAACAGATATGTGGTTCTTGGTTTATTGTCTGCCTGACCTTCCAAACATCCCCTCTGACTCGCCGCCACTATCATTTAACTGCTCTGTCCTTCAATTCCACTCGCTCGCGCAGGACAAAGCAGCGAGTGTGTATCAATATTAAGTGTTTTTTTCCTCCACAATTGAGGTTACAACAACAGCAAGTGTGTTTAAATTCAAGATTACACCCTTCCCCATGAAGATGGCAAGTGCAAGTGTAAAGTGGGAAGGGTAATGAAGTGATCAAGAGCAATTGTACAAGGGTTACGTTTCAGTGAATTCAAACACGAATTATGTCGTCTGACTGAAGTAGTAATTATGTATTTTAAGAATTAGCCATCTTGGCTTTTTTGTTTTATTTGTTGGTTGCATGGTTACGCTTAACTCAGTTAATTAATATTCTGAGAATATGTCTTTATGCCATAAAAGTTAAAAATCAATTATCTAAACCTATATTGTTTTACTGTTATTATATTAAGTGTATTTAAAGAGAAAAAAAATTGTGAAGTTGGTGAAATATCACATTTTCAGAGTTAACTTGCACAGTTTCCTGAAAATATAGGAGAAAAGTACAATAATATGGATGTAGTTTAATCCGTGGGCTTTACGGGCATAATAAAGTCACATTGGTACAGATCTTATGTGCATAGTACAGTCCAACAATGGAAACACTGCACGTCTTGTGTATAGGAGCACTGAGGTATGTACTAGGCAAGCATTGTAATGATGCAATATTCTTAATTTTTCAGGACACGGGTGTAAAATTATTTCGTGTGTGTGAAACTTTGGAAAGCTTCGTAATATTTTTTATCGGGTTTGAAGTTTAAAGCCGTGGTGGCTCGTTTCCCGTGATAGTTTATCCGGCAGACGTGTGCTTTTGTAGGTTATCGGGCGGACGTCTGCTGTTTACGTTTTATCAGGAGAACGGTTACAGTTTTCGTTTCGAACTTTGGAGTTTTTGGTTAAGCGTCAGCATTAATTGGATACTTTTAGGCGACGTCGTCAAGTTTTAGTTCCTCCGGCCGCGCCGTACAACTTTTGTTGACGGCGAAGTTTGTTTATGTTGACGGCGCAGGATTAGTTCGTGCGGAGCAGTCAGTTACGATAACGTTGTTGAGAGCGTGCGTGGCCAGGCCCTTATCTCAGGAGAGGGGGGGCGAGAGAGAGAACAAAAGAGGCGTCTGTCTGTCGCCCTTCGAGCAGTCTGACTTCTTCACTTCAAGTCGCCCGTGAGGGCAGGTCAGAGAGTTACTTCGGGTCAGTCGGCGGTGACTTCACTTCAAGTCAGTCGCCCTTCAGGGCAGCGGTACAATGCTCGCTTAGGTCGCGTCAGGCGCGACACTGAACCCCCACATCGGCCATTAAACTTTATTAATTTAATTCTCTGCCGGTGTGGGAGGTAGCCGCATTTTATGTTTCTTCGGGTCAGTTTTTTTTAAGAACATAATTAAGTAAACAACTGCGGCTCCGTTCTGAACATTTATATTTATCTGTGAGAGGTTCGTACTCTGCATACTGGAACTTCGTATGTGAACTGTGAAACTACAATAGTTAAATAAACGTGTATATATATATATAACAAAATACTCTGGAATTTCTTCTTTCTTAATTAATCGGCATCCATTCACTGAGGCTCGTGCTTCTACCTCTGAGCAAGCCGTGGCAACGTAAACATTGGCCAGGTAACAAGTGCCGAACGTTACAGCATGTTAGTGTCACCTATATTACTCCCTTGCTTCTGTGCCTTGAATGTGTAAAAAAGCTTCTGTGCACATGTACTCTTAAGAAAAAATGCTGCATAGCCTAATGTGCAGTAGACAGTAAGGTGTGCAGTGTCACAAGTTTTCTGAAAAAAGAAAATTGTGAAAAACTGTAGGTTTTGGCTCTATTAATGATGATAATGCTAAAACAAGTGCATTGTTATACTTGCGGTGCACGCTAAGAAACATGATAGTGGGAAGGACTTTGAAAATCAAGGAAATTGTGGGCTAAAAACATTAAATAAATAATATGACAAATGCTAAAGAGCATTAAAATGTAAAATATGACTGGCTTCTTAGTTATTTACCTGCTTCCAAGAAGTAGAGTTACACCCATGCATGTAATCACTCTCTTGGAGCTAGTGAGTTGTCTGTACAGATTCCACAGAAAAGGTAAAGCCTAAACAAACAAAAACCAGAAATCCACCTAATTTAAAATACTCTCAATTTACTCACTGTACAATTTGTTGATAGCGAAAAGGAAGTGATGCATAGGAACATGTCCATTGTGATACCGATGTTGAAACACAAACTGTGTGCATAGGTTCATTGTAACTAAAATCCCATACATTCATTTTCAAATAACCTTAGAAATTTAATTTTTCCAAACCACGAGACTTGCCCAAATAATTTATTATAATTGCATTCCACCATATTATATTTCTTACCACTAGCACATGTCTTAACGAACTGTTGACACCGGAAATATTTGCATCCTTCAACCAGTTCAAGTACCATTGGCATGACTCACACTTCACTTCACACAACACAATGTGATCTAATAAAAACTCAAAAATAGGTGGCCAAAATTCCTTAATAGCTCCAATTTGTAGATGTTCAGAAAACATCCTCCACATATCTGACTCACAACCCTGACAAACCCACTAACTTGCACCTGCCCCTTGTGAATCACAAGTCACACAGTCAAAATGAGACAGCATGAGGAGCACATGCACCTTTATACTCACTGCCAACTTCACACTCTGGCATTCAGAAGCTGTACTGATAATACATTCCTTCTCTAAGCAGGTCAACAAATTTTGAAGTCTAGCAGCTTACACGTAAAACTTTCCATGAAAAGAGTCCCTGTACTGCACGATCATGTAATTGTTGAAGTGAGCTATACATTTTTTTGAGACTCTTTCAAAGTTACAAACAGAAAACTCAAATTGAAATGACAAATCAGGATTCTAACATTATAGAAGATTGTTTTTTTTTGTACGTAGTAATTTAATTTTTTTTTAAATGTTGTATAAGACAAAGTTTATTGTGTTATGTGGAGTAAAATGTTCTTTCCTTGTACATTTCAGTTTCTGAAGAAGTGGATGCAAGTGAACAGCCGGTGCCAGTCTCTGAGTCATCTCCCAGTTTGAAACGAACTGCAGATAGTATTGAAAGCCCTGTGAAAAGTAGGTTTGTTATGCATTTTTAGTAGCTGAATACCTATTGTTTATAGCAGTATATTTGAGTTACATTACCAAAACAACCGGGAAAGTGCATTAATATGTGTATGTTGAAATAATAGTGAATGTAAGTATGCCCGGATTTAGGGCGTGGGCCACCCTTGTGCACACATTTGTTTGACGGCCCAACTTGATCTTCACTACTCCCCCTTGGCACATATTGCATGTATATAGGTATATAAAAAACATTATAAACTGTGAGTCTTACGTGGTTTCCTGCTAACAGACCTAATTTCTTAGAAATTACATGCTTACAAGCATTAATACAATATTTTACAACTACGGGGGTAGATAGCTCAAATTAAGTAAAAATTTATTAAAGTTGAACTACACTATGTGATCAAAAGTATTCAGACACCCACCTGAAAATTAAGTACAAGTTTGAGCCACCCTCCATCGGGAACACTGGCAGT
Source organism: Clitarchus hookeri (assembly GCA_002778355.1). Classification (NCBI taxonomy): domain Eukaryota; kingdom Metazoa; phylum Arthropoda; class Insecta; order Phasmatodea; family Phasmatidae; genus Clitarchus; species Clitarchus hookeri. The sequence goes on along the minus strand of NQII01003624.1, from coordinate 63,259 downwards.
CAATACGGTGTTAGCCCACCCTTAGCATTGATACACTCTCGCAGTAATATTTTTCTTCAGGTAGAGAAAGGTTTCCTGGGGAATGGCTGCCCATTCCTTACGAGACGCCGAAATGAGAAGTATCTATGTGGGTTGGTGAGGTCTAGCGCAAAGTCTGCATTCTAAAACATCCCAGAGATGTTCCTTTGGATTCAAATCAGGACTTTGCATAGGTCAGTCCATTAGTGGGATGTTGTTGTCATCAGACCACTCCCTCGCATACCTTGCAGTATGGACAGGTGCTTGGTCATATTGAAAGTCATAATGGTCATCCCTGAACTGGTCTTCAATGATAGCCAACATGAAATTAGTTAAAATGTCAACCTAAACTTGTGCCTTAACAGTGCCACATAAAGCCCCCTCCAGGAGAAATTTGATTACATTGTAACCCCACCCAACCCAAATTTCATAGTTGACTATATACAGCCTGGTAGATGTTGTTCACCAGGCATTTGCCACACCCACACTTACCATTGGATTGCCAAATTGTATACATTGATTCATCTCTCCACACAATGGTTTTGCACTGTTCTGTTGTCCAGTTCCAATGCTCCTCACATAGTGCAAGGTGGTATTTGCCTGTGTGATGTATGGCTTATGGGCAGCTGCTGGGCCATGGAAACCAAGTTTCCACACCTTGTGCCAAATGGTCATGGTTCTTGGAGTGGATTCTTATGCATGTTTGAATTCCTGTGTGATGGTGGTGATGGATAATTGACAATTACGTTGTACAACCCTCTTCAACACTTGATGGTCCCTGGCGTTCAACATGGGATCCCATGTACAACCCAAAAGCGTGCAGGCCTACTGCCTGCATGCATCTTCATGTTTCCATTGCTTTATAACATAAGGAACAGTGGACCTAGGGATATTCAGGAGGGTGGAAATCTCACGCATAGACTTCTTACACAAGTAGCACCTGACCACCTGACTACTTTAAAAGTCAGTGAGTTCCACAGGCCGTTCCATTCTGCTGTCTCGTGCTGACTACTGCGATCGCTTACCATGTGTTCCACGAGGTAGGTGACAGTACTGTGTCTGCCTCTTTCTTAAACACACGTTTTGTGGGGTGTCCACATACTTTTTATCACATATTGCATGTTGTTTAATTACACTACTCACACTCACCAATCAGTACAGAGCTGGGGATATTATCCCCACCAAACACATCTTGTGATGCTGGTTGTGCTCAACTGATTCACAGCTCTCATACACCTCTTCTCCAACTCCAAAAATAAGTTACAAAATTGTTGTACAGTAAAAATTATAAAATAAAACAAATGATGGACTTAACAAGACTGAAAATTAAATGGGGAATTTCAGTTTATTTATTTAACATAAGTGTTCTTCTTCTTGCATTAACATGTGCAAATGTTACTAATGTCCTCAAAAAGAAACTACTGTGACATCAGACTCCATACAAATAATGGATACATTTCCTAGCACTAGCTGACCTTGTCGTTGTGATGACTGTAAATAGTTTTTCACTCTTCACCACATTAAGAATGATCTTTAGCAGTACAGCTAGTTGCTGGTGTACAGTTGTTGATTTTCATTGCAACACATACGTAAGTTAGGGTAAATGTCCTAAATATGTTTGTCACTATCATCTTGTGTAGATTTAGTAAAGTTCTAGGTTTCTCAACTTTTTTCCTTATGAGTTACTTCATTTTTTACATTCTTAAGATATCCTTTGATATGAGATTCATTTTGATGTCCTTGTTGTGAACTTCAATTAACTTCTGTGCTGATCGAAATAGACTAGTTTGGTCAGGATCATTCAGTTTTGACAGAAAGTAAAACATGGATGAAAATGTTTTGTAACCTGAAGCTCTTTTTTAGATGGCTTTCCATAGTTTCAGTTATAGTAGTGAAACTTGTTTTTAGTTTATCATCATTGATTTTACTTACTACTGTATTTCAATTTTTGAATTTCTGCTTCAGCAATGCTTTTATGTTTTGTTTCTTCATTTTTAGAATCAGATTCATCAAGAAACCTTTTTCTCTTTTTTGCCTGCTTAATCTTACTTCAATCATAGCTGATTTATCTTCTGCCGACTGATAAATTAATGTTTCCTCAAATCAGTTGTTTTTCTTGGTTCTTGTATATGCTTGGAATGATTTTGATTGGTTTATTTCATCAATGTAACCAATCAATCAGTCATAAAGTTTGATGACTATACAGACTTCTATGTCTTCATTTTCAAGCTTCTTAATTATTTTTCCAAACTGCTCAAAAATTTCACTTCATATTTTAATTATGAAGGAAGTGTTATGATATAAAAGCTTCTGTGCAAGCCGCTTAACTTTGTTTTGATGAAGGATGTTATTGTTTTCATCCTCTGAAAACTGCTTCAAAGCTCTGAATATAGATCTCCACTCCGAGTTGAGGCTCTTACAAGTGTTTTCACATGTACTTCACAGAAACTGGTAAAGCTATTTCAAAGTCAAACTGTCTTTCAAAACAATAAGTTACTGATATAACTAATAAGCCTACGTTCTTCTACATGGGTGAAAATAAATTTGTAATGAAGTTCTTAAACGCTTGGATGGTAAGTAGGCCTTGATGTCTCGTTGGCAGCAATATCATTAGAGACGGAACCAGAAACATATGCAGTAGTAGTGAGACAATGACAAATACACACGTGCCTTACCCAGGACTCAAACCCAAAAAATGTCGTACCATAAGCCAGCATGCAATCAACTGCAATATGGTAGTGGAATTTGGAGCATCATCTTCGGATGTAATCAGTCTAGGGTTTTGAATGAAAGGGTTTACTAATCTGAAATATTGACAGGTCCTTCATTTTGAAAGTAAGTGTTTGGCCCCGCTTAAATCTTGTAAGTTTACATGGCCTTCTGTGGCACTACTGATGTGCGAAATTTGGTGCAAATTAGTTGAATGGTTCCAAAAATATGGCAAAATATTCAATTTTCTCACCTGGCATTAATTTATTTTACAAAAAGGCCAGCCAAAAAGGATTTTGTGTATGCATATTTGAAGCTTCTAAATGATACTGTTAGTGTACACGATTTGGTTGAATTTTACTGAATTGTTTATTAGATATAACTTACTAACGTAAATTATTTATATCAAACCATTTAAAAAAAATGTTTGCTGCATCTAAAACATGTAAGTTTACATGCCGTACAGTAGCGCTACTTTTGTGTAAAATTTGATGGGAAACGGTTGGTTCGTCCTCAAGATATGGCACAAAACCTCAATTTTTTTTCATATAACAATCTTCATAATTAAGGACAAAAAGTTTATTTATATAAAGTTAAGTTTTAATTTGTATATACGTAGTTTTGTAGATATAGTATACTAAGTTAAAATGTTTACTTAGCTGCCATTTTGAAAATAAGTTTCTGGTCCACTTAAAACATATCACTTAATATATATAGCCTATCATATTTCAAATTTTTCACCAATTTGAGTATGAATCGGTTATTTCTTTCCCAATATATGACAAACTTAATTTTTTCATATATGGTTATTGTACAAAATGGTGGGGAAATGAGGCTCTGTATAGACACATTTGATATCTGTAATACATGCTGCTAGCTACAAAGTTAAGTTGGAATTGATTACATGGTTTTGACAATATAGCATACTAAGCTAAAATTGTTTTATAACCGCCATTTTGAAAATACGTATCTGGCCAATTTAAAATATACCAGTTTACATTAACTGCCACAGTGCTACTTGTCTGCCAAATTGGGTAGTAATTAGTCAATTGTTTCTAGAGATATGACTTAAAAACTTTATTTATTCATGTAGCGCAATCTTACAAAATGTCTCACAAAAGTAGCTCCTTGTAGACACATTTTATATTTGTAATGTATATTGCCAGCATACATAGTTAAGTTGAAATTGATTATATAGTTTCTACGATTTAGCGTACAAAGCTAAAATGGCTGTGTGGCCGTTAGGGTTGCCAGATCTCCTGTATTTGTATGAAAATGTGCCGTAATTATTAAAAAATATTTTCTTTAGTTTAATTTACATCAAGAAATTTTAATAGGGGAGATTGAAAGAAAAATAAAGGTTACTCAATCATCTATGGACAGGACTCGATTGTGGGAAGTGTGTTTCCGATTGAAATCAAATTTCTTTACATTGTTTGCTTCAATAACGTGCTTCTGGGATTAGAAAATTTTGCTTTTAGTTCTGTATGTGGAATTGTAGGTGCATTTGGTTTTATAGTTCCTATTAGTTATTCATCATGGAAGGGAGTGAGAAGAAGAAAAAGGCGCTGTACATGTGCGTGTATCTCACAAAATGGGAAGAACCGTTCATCTGGTTGCGGCCCGTGAAAGCAAATAAACACAAAGTGTATTACTCTCTTTGTAAAAGAGAGTTTTCGATTGCACGTGAAGGAAGCAACGACTGCTCGCAACATGCTTCAACTGCAGGTAATAAAACATATTTATATAATGGAAGCTTCGTTACCCCTTGGCCTTAGCCTTTTGTCGACTGCAGCAACAAAGGAGGTTAGATTGTTACTCAAGCTGAGAATGCATAATTTATTTTAGTTGGCTTCGAGCTAGGGGAAAAAATAAACGGGTGAATTTAGATTACATTTTACAATTTTTTTACAGGTCATAAAAACAAGGAACGAGACGTATATCATTGGTCAAAAATAAACAATTTATTCAACAATGCAACTACGAGTGCTAGCAAGACATTGGCTGGAGAATTATTACTCATCTATCATACAGCGAAGCTTAGTTTAAATTAAAATAGCATGGACTGTGGAAACAAACTTACAAAAAAAATCTTTAGAGATTTGGAAACTTAAAAAAAAAAAAAAACTACTGTGTGGTCATACTGAGCAATTGTCAAAAAAGAAGGACTGTATCATCTTACTGTGCTGACAATGCATTTGTGAACTGTGGAAAGCACCATTCAATTATGACACTTCTAAAAAATGACAAAGAAAATATGTTGAAAGGCAATTGTTTAAATCACGTATTACATCATTCTTGTAAATGTGCATATGAATCACTTAGCATATATATTGAAGTGTTTGTATTGAAGTTATATGGTCACTTTGCATGTTCTGCAAAATAAAGGGAGGCACTGAAATTTTTTTTGGATTTTTTGTTTTATAGTGGTGTGAGATACTGCGTCATGTACCTTCGAGATGGCTCTTACTAACACCTCCGTGGATCGCCTAGTATAATTAGGAAGCTTTTAAAAGCTACATTAAAAGTACAGATGATTGTCCCAAGGGTGTTAAAAAATATTTCAGTGATAATGTTCCCGAGAATAAATTAATTATTGAGACTTCCTTAGGTTTTCTCTCTCATATTGGCAATATATTACATCAGGCTTCCAAGTATGTAGAAATTGCAGATTTGAGTATCATGGAAACTTTTAATGCAATCAGAACTGTCCTTGATAAAATCACTGAAAGAAAGAATGACAAATATTTTGGTAGCATTTCACAGATAATTTTGAATTTGTTGAATGTTCAAATTAGGAAACAAACTGAGAGCAGTTTCATTGAATTTTACAGAGTTACACATTTATCTCAATAGTCATTTCACTGTTTCGTAGAACATGCCAATTAATTCTCTCTCTCCTTAGTGCCTTAACAGAGAGAGAAATTTCAATGAAATACACAATATTTTTCCATTACGTACTTGAAATAAAGGTAGATGTAGATGGTATGAATGATGAGTTTTGTCATGTTAAGAATATTCTTAAAAGTAAGATCAGCGCACAAGGTACTTCAGTCCAAAGTGGGTGGCTGTATTTTAGGAATGTAAAGCATGTGGAATCGCTGTGCCTGATTTAGAAAAAGTTGTGTTGGTTATGAGCGTTCCAGGTTCGAATGCACATACTGGAGAGTGTTTTCTTTAATGAACTGTAAATAGTGAGAGTCAAGAAACAAGAATTCTGTTGAGCTCATGAAAGCTGAGTTGCAAGTTGTGGTTAATTTCAAGTATTCTTGCAAATATTTTTTTAAATTTTGTACAGAGCCATCCCGAGTTTGTATAGTCAAGCATATCAAGCCTAAAATATTAATAATTGATGTAGCAGATAGTAGTTTATAAAAATTAGTTGTAAGTTGTAAAGGTTTTAAATTCTTTCTGGAAATTTTCAACATGTGTGCTTTGATGACAGGTTTTTTGTAGTCTTGTTAACATGTTCAATCCCAGTACCTGGTCAGACCTGTGTATTGCTAACCCAGCAGTTTAAAGAATGTCAGCCATATTTTACAACACAAAACTAAAACTATTATTTTATACAAACCAAGAGAGTAGGATCATGAAAATTTTTCAGCTTCTAAAGCACTTACTCTAGTACTCTTTTAGTGTGTGACATCTTGTATCACACAAGCCTGAGTGTAATGGAATGCCACATTTTTAGCAAAACCATCTTGTTTCACTAACTTTACAGTTTCTCAATTACACTCTGCAGCTTCTTGTAGGTGTATTATCAGTTTTAGTTGCAGGGAAATGCAGAAAAAAAGGTTTCTTTCCTTTTTCTATCAAGTCTGTGTGGTGGATCTTTAGCTGGATCTCATCTGGAGGGGGGGGGGAGGGGTGTTTACCAACCATGAAGAACTTGAAGGACTGCTTGATATTGAAACAGGTGATTGAGGAACTTCAGGAATATCATCTTGCTGAATGAGGTGCCTGGATACAGATTACATGTACTGGAGGAAAGTCAGTTTACATGGATTTGACTTGCAAAACAGCACAAAGCGTACACTGTAGAATGTGGAAGAACAATTTTTTAGGCCACTTGACAGTTTTTCTGATGAAAGGATAAAGAGCTAGATACTGTTCAGCATTGTCCACACCATGCATGTATTTATTATAGTCAACAATGCACTCTGGCTTCATTTTTTTCCTTCCGTATTTATTTACAACCTCCTTCGTATCTGCAGAATGTATTGTGGAGGTCATATTTATTACCCTCTTATCACATCACACCATCAGAAGTACAGGTCCTTCTCTTGTTAATGTCATTTCCGCCTCTTTGAAGGGAAGACAACTGTTGCCTGAATTCTTTGGGCAGTCTTCAATTTTTTCTGATGGTACCACATGTTAAGGGTTGCTATGCATGAAGAGCCTTCGATAAATTTGTGCTATTGTAATAGTTGTCCATGTATATTTGATGCCCTTGGTGTAAGCAAGCCTTGATACCCTTGGTGTAGGCAAGTCTTGATACCCTTGGTGTAAGCAAGCCTGTAGTAACTCTAGAACTGTCTCTACCAGTTTCATTCCGCTACCATCATAAATGAATAATTGGCATATGTAGTCTGATGATGATTCATATTTCAGTAGCTTCATCTTCACCTGAACTCTTTTTACGTTTATTTTCACTCGCGGTACGAATTATACTATTTCTCCGGTTCATAATTTTTGTTGAACTGGAAAATAAACGTGCCGAAGTGCCACAAAGTGCATGCCAACACACAAGATCAAATATTGTTAAATACTGATGCATATACCATCTAGCGAGGGAATTGTGAACCAAATACAAACTGCACTATTCAGTGCTGCTACCTGGTAATCGTAGTTTGAACTACGATGTCAATGGCCGTGCTCCGATAGTTGATGTGTCATTATCTGGCCTTGGTCATATATGGGAGTTTGAACCAAATAAAATCTATCCAACCTTAGTCGAATACGGGAGTAAATGCGTTAATAAGATTGTAAATAACTAAAATTGGTTTATTTACTGTAAGGCATTACATATTGAGTTGAGTTCAAAACTGAGTGAATTACTGTACAAAAAAAACTTAAGGAAATAAAACTACTGTCTTTAGATAGTTTTTGAAGTCTCCCTTATTTTCTCCACTGAAATTTGCCAATCTCCCTTATTTTCAGTTTCAAAATCTGGCAACCCTAGTGGCCGCCATTTTGAAATTAAGCATCTGGCCCACTTAAAACATACTACTTTACTTCTTTTGCAGCAGTATTACTTGTTTGCCAAATTTAGTAGTAATCAGTTAATTGTTTCCCGAGATATGACATAAAATCTTAATTTATTCATGTGGCACTATCTGTCAAAATTGTTAACAAAAGTGGCTATTTGTTGGCATATATGATGCTTGTAACAGATACTTTGAACATGCAAACTTTGGTCGAGATTGGTCAAACAAATTGTTAGATATACCAAATAAACCTAAAATATTTGTATGTCTTACATTTTGAAAAAGTTCATAATTAATTTAAATCACTTACATTCAAATGATCTACCATAATATTATTATGTGCCAAATTTTGTTAGCATTGGTCTAGTAGTTTGAGATATAACTTAATAGCTTTATTTTTTAATGTAGTGCTGTGTTACAAAATGCACTGTCAACATACAAAATGTAGTTTAAATTGGTTGTAATGGTTCCAAAAATATGACACACCACTGTAAATTTTAAAATGGCCACCATTTTGAAAGTAGAGACCTGGCGTGGTTGAAAGCTATAAAAGTCGGATGTCCTTACTAAGTACTTTATCAGTACAGAGTTTGGTTAAATTCGAATACATTCAAAAAAATTTTGGGGTCACACTGACATACTGACAGGAAAGTGGTCTCATAAGTAGATATTATGGAAAATAGTTTTAACAATATAGACGCTGTAAAATGCTACAAGTATATTTTCTAGGTACATGTAGCTATAACCTCCACATTCTATGAATTTACACGAAGAGTGATTTAATGATCAAACATTTTATTTTAATTAATTTCAGTAAATCTGGACATCAGACAACCTCTTATTATGTAGACCTATCAAAATGAACCATATGCAGTAGAACCCTGATTTAACAAACTTGTTACGGTTCCTAAAAATCTTTACTCTATTTCGCTGTTTTGTGAAATTCGTGTTTATTTAGCTTTGCTAAGCTTCATAATATTTCTATAGGGTATTCAAAGTTTAAAGCCGTGGTGGCTCGTTTCCCGCTATAGTTTGTTATCAAGCAGACGTGTACTATTGTAGGTTATCGGGCGGACGTCTGCTGTTTACGTTTATCGGGAGTCTGGTTACAGTTTCGTTTCGAAAGTTGGAGTTTTGTTAAGCGTCAGCATTAATTAGATACTTTCAGGCGACGTCGACAAGTTTTAGTTCCTCCGGCGCCGTTTTATTGTACGAGAAGTGTGTTTATGTAGATGTTGACGGCGTCGACAGTTTTAGTTCCTACGACGCAGTGTCGATAATGTGTTGAAAGCGTGCGTGGCCAGGCCCTTATCTCAGGAGAGGGGGGGGGTAGGCAGCACAAATNGGGCAGGACAAAAGACGCGTCTGTCTGTCGCCCTTCCAGCAGTTTTGTCAGTCATCGGAAGCAGTTGCTTCTGGTCAGTCACCCGTGAGGGCAGGTCATTGCAGGCGTCAGAAGCATCATACAATGCTAGTCTAGGTCACGTCGTGTGTGAGGATAACCCCCACATCGGCCACTAGACTTTTTCTCTGCCGGTGTGGGAGGTTTGATGCATTTTATATTTATTTTGATGCAAGTTTTGAGACATTAATATTCTGTAAACGACTGTGCCGCTGGTCTGTACTTTTATATTTATCTGTGAGAGGTTCGTACTCTGTATACCAGACATTCGTATGAGAACTGTGAAACTTCAATAGTTAAATAAACATATATAACAAAATACTCTGGAACTTCTTTTTTAATTAATCGGCGGCACATTGTACTGAGTCTCGTGTTTCTACCTTGAGCTAGTTGTGGCAAAGTAGCATTCAGCAGTGTAAAACTGCCCGAACGTTACAACATTAAATGCTGTTTACCTTATAACATGTGCAAAATCCCTTTCCAAAAGCCTTTATGTACAAACATTAGATGATTTATTAAAGTAACACAAATTTCTTTCAATAGGCAGAAGTCTTTCGGATAGAAAAGTACATCCCAAAAGGCTGTGGACATCCTCGTACCACCACAATAATTTAATCATTGTGTCACATGCTACTAAGGATATATTTTTTGCCAGTGCGAAGGCCAACGTTCTAACTAAAATGAAATAAATAATTAAATAAACAAACTAACAATAGTTTGTACGCTGCACCACTATTATGCCTTCATTTATCCAACACCCTGATGGCCCATAGCGGCAGAGAAGCAAGGCGGTTTGCAGCAGAAACTGGCACTGCTGGTGCGTTGTTATTATTGATGTAATGGGTTGTATCCAAAGTCGAAGAAAAAAAATGTAAAGGAGTCATCAATAAAAAGCTTAAAACTGAATTCCAAAACCATAAATAAAATTGTATTCCAATAAAAAATAGCGTAAGCAGGTCGTCAACAGACAATGCAGTCAATTCCAATCGCAATCAGTAATCAAAAGCCAAGAAGGAAAGTTAAAAATGAAAGTTATAACAGCACTACTGAAAAGTGTATCTCAAAGCTAAACATTGCACACAAAGCTTAAGGAACATGGCAACAGCGTGTTCACGAGGTAAAATGTGTTCATGGGAAGTAAAGGGAAGATCTTTAACCCCCACTGTTATTGGCTACTGCTGTTACTATGCTCGCGTGGTTGGAGGGCAGCTAGGTGGTGGTCGCAGCAGGGAGGAAGAGGTGAAGAACAAAGGAACCCTTCGTGAAGTCTAACTCACTAGGCGCGCGCTCAACTCAAATAACTGCTGCCATAGTTTTAAACAGGTTTTAATCAAATATTTTTTTGTGTCACAGCAGATGGTTCAAGGGTATCTACTGAAAAATACCTACGTATTATTGCCATGGGCCAGTGAAAGTATTTTTATTAAGTTTTCTGTGCAAATTATTCCATTTTAAAAATGATATTTTATTATTTTCATAAATATTTGGGATTTATGGACGGTTCCTGAAAACCTTTACTTTTGATCGCTGTTTTCGTTACCTACATGCTCGTTACTTTGGGTTTTCACTGTATTCATCACTTTCTAAAGTGTATCTTGTAATGGATGCAGTTTATAATTATGGAAAATCCAAACAATAAATTAAAAATGCAACATTAGCATGTATATCTAACTAGTGACACACATATATAAAGAGGTAGGTATATATTGTCCAATATTTTGTTGTGTTTTGAGGTTACCTGTGTACGGAGAGTAATGTTTCAAGGTACTGAAATTCAATGTGCATCAAACAAACTCTCTTGCACTTAATGTAAAATAGTTGCAGGATACTTCTGAGAAACATATCTAAACAATGTCTCATTTTAAAAATGCAGTATCATGCTGCAATCTTGAAAAGTTCTGTGTGTTCCCCCCCCCCTTTTTTTAATTTATTTCATTGGCCATTCCTCTGCCCCTACTATGAGCTAATGTGTGCATAAATCACTTGTAAGCTAATGAAGTAACTAGATGGTGAGTTTTGATATTGTTCATGATACATTATGGTGTTATTAATAACTTGGCATAGTTTTGGGTTCACGTGGGGAACAAGCTTATGTCAATTGTACTAATCCTTTGAAGAATGGAAAATTTCCTTCTGAATTAAATATACCACTGCTACCAGTACTTAATCAAATCTCATCATTAGCTAGGTTTTGTTAATATTCAAGTTCAGTTTGGTGGAGTGTGGGGCATGTGCTCAATTTTGTAAGGAAAAGTGATTTTCTCATAAGGAAAGCATTGGTTCAATGCCATAGGTCTGTAAAATTTATAGATTCTAATAAATGGTATAGAACAAGAAATAAATGCTATAAAACTGCACACATATTTTCCATCATCTCTACCCATAAGCTTTTCTTTCCTTTGGAAAGTAGGCTTAAAAGATGACAGGAAATTCCATCTCTCAGTATAACCAGAGGAAAAATAATATAGGCCCTAAAGAATTTTTAAAAAACCTGGAAGATTTTTGACAACTCTTAGCTGCTCAAGGACCACTCAACGTGACTGAATAATTACCTAGGTTTGGCCTCTATTGTCTTCTGTATTTACAGAGGAACCTCGGTATATTGAACGCAGATGGATTGAAAGTCCGCATCCATGGAACATATTTTGTGGTCCCATTTTTTTATCTGCATTTCAAGAGCACATTCATTGAAAGTCCACATGAACGGAAATTTTTTCAGTCCCCTGAGAAAAAATGAATAAGGAATCAACTGTAATGCAAAACTCTTTAAAATATTAAAAACACCTTCAGCAATCTTTTCACCTGCGTGTTCTGGAATGTTTGATAAAACACAAAAATCTTTCTTCTGGTATGCCCTTTTCATCAAAATAACAGATAATAATGGTAAGCTGATCACTGTGTGTAATGTCTGAAGATGAAACAACGATAATGGAAAAATATTTTGATGACCGCACTTGTTCAACAGTGTTTGAGATGGCCGAGTTTCCCTTAATTCTNAAGATGAAACAACGATAATGGAAAAATATTTTGATGACCGCACTTGTTCAACAGTGTTTGAGATGGCCGAGTTTCCCATGATTCTTATAAGATCCTTGGAAATTATGGTGGAAAGGTATGAAGTCATACCACTCCCTGGATTACCATACCAAGATACAAGGGATGGACAAAATAATATGAACACCATGCAATATAGTACATTTTGTTGCACGTTGGGACACTGCTTCCGTGTAAATAATGCAATGCGTATGTATTGCACAGGTTACGTGCCAAGTCTTGTAGGTTATATTTCAGTGTATTATACGCTTTGTTCTGCGACGGCTAAAACAAGCGATCGGTGAAATGTGTGATCTCTCAGACTTCGAAAGAGGGCAAATCGTTGGTGCTCTGTTAGCGGGAGCGTCTGTGACGAAAACAGCTGAATTGTTTAACGTTTCACGAGCGAAAGTATCCACGGTAATGACAGCATACAAAACATGGTAAAACATAATCTGCGAAGAGGAATAGTGGGCGAAACCCAAAGTTAACTGACAGAGACCGACGAACATTAAAAAGAATTGTGGCCAGACAACATAAAACTACCGCGGCAAAAGTGACAGCAGAACTCAACACTCACTTGAGTAATACTGTTTCGACAAAAACAGTACGGCGGGAGCTCCACAAAGCTAACATTCATGGAAGGGCTGCAATTGCGAAACCCTTTATAACGGAAGCCAACGCTAAGCTGCGAAAGAAGTGGTGCCACGATCATAAAACCTGGACACTTGATGATTGGAAGAATGTGGTATGGTCCGATGAATCATCGTTTACATTGTTTCCTACAAACGGCCGGGTTTATGTATGGAGAACCCCAAAAGAAGCCTACGATCCGGACTGCCTGCTTCCTACAGTCAAGTATGGGGGAGGTTCCGTTATGATGTGGGCGGCTGTATCGTGGTATTCAGCTGGTCCTCTCATTCACATCACTGGCCGGATTACTGCAAATGAATATCTCGACATCCTCAATGATGAAGTTCTTACTATGACTAGCATATTGCTGCCAAACACTGCCATATTCCAAGGTGATAATGCGCCCATACACACAGCCAAAAAGGTTCAGTCTTGGTTTGAGGAGCATCAGAATATCATCAAACAATCGCCAGACCTCAACATAATTGAACCGTTATGGGGAGTTTTAGAACAGAGAGTGAGGAGCAGATTTTCATCTCCAACATAATTGAAGCAATTGGCGGATGTTTTGTTACAAGAATGGGACAACATTCCATTGGAAACTATTCAGACACTCTACGAATCTATTCCGCGAAGAATTGCAGCTGTTCTAAAAGCAAATAGTGGCACAACACCTTATTAATAAATAAATATTGTGTATATGTCAGGTGTTCATATTATTTTGTCCATCTCCTGTATGTGTTCAGAAATAAAAGGATCATATTCAACGATAAGTTCCCAGCACTTCATAAGATTTGCATTGTGTTCAACAGAGATAATTCTCTTTAGCACATTTATCCACTAATTGACCTCTTCTTTGTACTGTGTAACTATTTGTTGGTCAGTCCTGCAGAGCTCATTTTTGAACTTAACCACATAATCTCTGTATGAGGAAGAGTTTTCATGTTTTAAAACATGCTGACCAGCATGGTTCCAATTTTTTTTTTTTGTATATTTCCATCCAATTGATGTAAAAAATTACAATGTATTTGTTAATTTAGTAAATTTGGACAATGAATACATGCACTCAACAATGTTATAACAACATGACATTTCGAAGAACACCCATAGTAGAAAAATAAAAAAACATAGAATGACAACTATTATCACAAGTTAAGATATACTGCGTTTCATTTATGAAGGCCATTTCATGACAGACAGAACCATTAACTTTGTAATGGTGTCACTACAAATGACTCCATTTGCAGTGCCTGCAATCAGCTGGTTCGTAACATGTTTGTGCATGTGTTCACATCGGCAACACTTGCAGAAAATAGTACGCACAAAATATATCAGCAAATTTAAGATTTCTGTCAAACATTAACAACAACATTGCATTTCCAGTTACTTAAGTGGTTTTAAAAATTTTTGGCCCAGCTACTTTGTACTTTTAACAGTTTCAACTCTCATGAATTTTTAATGAGGAGGCATGCTCTAGCCCGCCTCGCCCTGTTGTGTGCGAGTAACATTCCAACAGACTCCTTGCATGATCAATGCCATTTTGGATACTACGTTTTCCCGAGAGAGTGTGTTCACATTTCGTGTTTTATTCATTTGAACCTTTTTTATACTGTGAATTAGTGAAACTGATTATTATACTATTCACTGTGTGGTGCTGTTTTCGGTAAGTTATTAATATTTCATTATTTGGTCATGATGGCAGTGGCCCAGCAACGTGTTTCTTTCCCTCGTGTGCAGCGATACATATTTGTGATATGATGAAAGTTTCTTGTATGAATCACCTATAGAATGTACACACACACACACACACATTTACACATCAAAAAGTTTTTTACGTGTTACTGAAATGACAGTTATTTGAAGCATGTAATATTACATTTGATATAACTTAATCATCAAAATTAAAATTTCAGCAGTCTCAGGTATGTGCTAACTTCGTAAATAGTTTACTTATTTTTGATGTGTATTCATTACAAGTAATTGCACGAGGCCGAAGTAATTCTTTAGGCTTATCCACTTTTGTGCCTTACGTCACATGATAATTTATTTATGCACACTTATGTTTAGAATTTTTTAGATTTTACTAAGTAAAATTACGAAGTGTTTCTGTAGCATAAATGTATGTTGGTGTGTTTGTGTTAGGGTATCTGAGAATTATAACTTTCTGTTAAAAGTTTTAGCTTAAATATGTTAACTGAAATGAGTGAAAATAATAACGCCACATATTTTTAAAAAATATTATTGAATTATAGTTTGTCAAGTTTACGTGAATTGTTACTTCTTGGGCCTGTGGCATAAATAAGTCAAGTTATCTGTAATTGCTTTGTACTAGTAGAGTTACAGTATGTTGTACATTCCCGTGTGCAAAACTATTTTTAAAAATGCAAGGCGCGTTCAGACGTGACTCTAGAGATTATTTCATTTCGGTCAAGTGTACACATTCGTAATTGTTATTAAGTCAAATATAAAATAAATTTGCTATGAATTTTTGGCACAATGACTATATTAATGGCCAAACATTAAGCGTTGCCGCCTTTTTTAAACGTGTTGCAGCAACATTAAACTTGTAACTTATTTTAATGTGTCACAGAATAACGCAGGTAAGGTATCAAATATTAGCTTCTATCAGGATTTAAACACATTTTGATGGTGATTCATACATGAATTAAGTCAGAACATTAAAATTTAGCAAAATAATGAAAACAGCACTACTGGAAAGGTAAAACAAAGTTTAAAGATGTAACTGACAATCTTGTAAGCTAACATTTGCAGTTAATAGGAAAGCATGCTATGAATGAAAAAAATAAAGATGAAAAGAACAAACCCACCTCCAACCTAATTTTCAGCCTTTCACTACTTCTATGTATGTTTACCAGCAAAATATAACACATATACTAAATTTTCTGTGTGTGTGAATCCCGTAACCGTATTCGATTAAATACGGACTTAAGTAATACACTCTCACTCTCACTGCAGTCTGTTGCAGAAAAAAATTAATATGACAGAAAAAATTTAAGATATCTGTGCTGTGTACCTTGTAACCAACATGTATTTGGCAAATTATTGTTGTTCGACAATATCTGAAATTATTTAGCACATGTGTAAGACACTGCACTAGATGCGTTTTACATTTGAACATTTTAATTTAATATAAATATTTAAAAATAGTTTCTGCAAATGCATATTTTGGATTTCGCAGTTTATACTGCATCAGAAAATTTCATACTTTCTGAAACAAGTTGACTGTACGTATAATGTTGCAGTCTCTCGTAATGTCAACAGCTGACATAACAAACAGCATTTCTTCCACGTGTAGAACAGCTGAGGTGGTGGGATACCTTAACAAAGCAACAACACTGGCACTACTTTCTTAGAACTGTAAAAAAAGGTTTTCGTAAATGAAACAGAGTATATTCACCTACAGAATAAGGAACAAGGTTATTTAGGTATTTCTTCAATTTACTTTGAAATAACTATGACTTACCACTGTATAAGATATTGAAAAGGTCACTAGGTAATTTATTTAAGACTTTTATTCTCATATAATATGGATTCATTTTATATTTATGAGTTAAGTGGGTGGGAATTAAATACCTATTTGCATTTCATTTCTGTATTTGAGGTAAAGAGAGAAGCTCTGCCTAACAGTCTGCAGGTGCACAATATAGTAAGCCCTGAGATGGAGAATAAACTAAATATCCCTGCCTTACAGATCCACCATTTAATAATTCTCTGTTGAGGCAGAAGTAGAATGGCTTGCAACTGTACAACACTCAGAGTTTATTCAAAAGTAGTACACACCACCAAAATTATCACAAAAGTAAGATTTCAATTGCATACGAAAGAAGGAAGCATATATTTTTTAACACTGACAAATAGTTTGCTAGAACAGTATGTATTTGAATGTTTTAAAAATTAATTGATAAGAGTCTATTTGTAATCAAAATTAAAGAGTATTTCTATTCTGAATGCTTCAAAAGCACATTTCGCAAAAAAAATTATCAAGCAAGATTGGCATAACCATTTCTCTGATTGTATGTAATCAAAAATTAGTGATCATGTTTACAAATACTTTTAATAATTCATCCATTTCAGCCACAAAATTGATAATTTTTATACAAGGAAAAAAAAAGGGGAATTTTGCATTTATGGAAATGTCAGGGAAATTTATGTGAGATCTGTGGATTTAGATAAAATGGTTATAAAGTATTTTAATTGTATTCTTTCTTCTATATGCTCTCTTATGACCACTGTTGTGAATTATTTTGGTACATTAAACTGTTTTAGGAAGATTTAAGACCTTGGAGCTGGCAATTTTGTTGCTTTTTGTGTAATCATAACTCTAACATACAGTATATATTTTTGTAGCTGAATATTTTTCTTGTTGATATAGCAAGCATTCACGTGGTGGAAAATGTGATTTTAGGTGTCAGTTTAAGATTTTGCAAATAAAATATTAAGGAAAATGTTAATTCAGACACTTGCAGTGATTCTCAATGAATTACAACTTTGTATAATGTTTTTGTATTGTGACATTGTTTCTGGCTGTGAGATGGATAGTATTCCATATTAGTGTCACCTTTCTTCCTGTTTCATCTTTGTATGTCCACTTTATTTTTAGAAGTATTTGTGACTTCATAGAAAAGCATCCATAAAGGATGGCTGTGTCAGTGCTACCAGTAAAAGAAATGTTCAATTTCTTACCATCCTTGAAAATCCTTGAATTTTAAGTGCCTTGTTTGCTTGAAAAGTTCTTAAGTTATGCTGGGCCTTGAAAAGTCCTTGAATTTTCAAGTTATAATAGAAAACAATGTGAAATTATTTGTGACTAAGAGTGCAAGATATATTTGTTGTAAAAACTGCCGTGATTTCATCCATTGGGGTTTTGTTAGCTGTATTGTAAACCTGTGTGCAAGTTAAATGTCAAAGTTTGCAGAGCATTACTAAACAATTCTGATGAATGAAAAGGTCATCTTGTGGTGTTTATGGTATGCAAAGTATATGGGAAACCAATTCTGTCTAGATGCTTTGAAGACCCTTATAATTAAACTGCAAATCCTAAGCTAACACTGAAAATTTGGATTGCAGTAAGCAGGAATTGATGCTAAAACACTTGTAAGTTTCAAATCCTTTTAATTTTTTAAAATTCTTTATAAAAAATCTAATATTTTGTTATGAACATTTTTGGGCTTACCTTATGGATTTGGAATATCTAATGCTACAGCTTAAAATGTAAAGTGGGAACACTGGTCTTCACAAGATAGTTGTTAAAATATATTTGTAAACTGTTTTGCTAATTTTATTACATAGAACCAAAGTAATTATTGAAATTCTGATTAACATTAGTGTTATAATTTGATTTTTTTATTTTTATTTAAATAGGTTAACTTTAGCAAAATATTTGTAATGTTAAGAAGTATATGCTTTCTTCTTCTGTATGCAAAGTAAATCATCCTTTTCTTACAATTTTGTTAGTGTGTGTAGTACTTTGTTTTGAGTTCTGCATATTATACAGTCGGTCACAGTGCTCCAGTTGAAACTTCTCCTCCTACCTTAAACATAGTGCTAGTACAGGAACTTTTTTTGCCACAGAGATACAGTTGAAGAGAATTGGAAAAGTTTCCATTGTCATTCTCTTTTATCCCATTTTTAGCCAAGTAGTCAATAGTTTCATTCTCAATTTCCTAAAAAAAAAAATGGATTGTTACTTGGAAGAAAGTTTAAATTCTCATCTTTATTCAATGCAACGTAGGGCTATAATATAGGCATTGGCTTTGTTGTAGCATAAGCAGACCCACTATCTGTATCAGCATGATTTATCCTGTCAATATTAATTCACTAATATGTAGTTTATTTATTTAAATGTACGAAAAAAATTAATTAGAAAAGGAAACAACATAAGAATTAATAAGGTACATGAACACTTCAAAAACTAACATTAATTCAGGTTTGTACATTGCACTCTGGGTGATAAGTCACTCTGTATTCAGGGTGGCCACTCTACCTGGAAAACCTGAAAAACATGGAAAAGTCAGGGAATTTTGAAGCTACAGGGTAAGCCAGGGAGTTTTATGAATAACCTGGAAATATTCCATAAACAAATAGTAAATATTAAATTTGCTAACATGAAGTGACAAGTTAAAGAACTACAATTGTTTTGGGGGAAGAGGGGGAGGGAAACTGAAACTGGTTGAAGAAATGAGAGAGAAAGTTGATGACATCAATGCATAGATTCATTGTAAAAAAATTAATTAGGTTTCATCATTTTGGTGTGGTGTTCAGCTTTGTTGTAAAAAATAACTATATGACTGATTTATAGCTGACTACACAAAAATTGGGATATAAGTTCTATATATAGTAAATATATTTGTAGTACGCTAAAATGATGCAAGATTTCCCATCATCACCAAGTTGAGCAGCTTGGATAGGTATGTAAAAAGTTAGAATTTTGCTTTATGTTTTACATTATTCAGAAACTTTACTATCATTTTTTCTTGTACTTGGTATGAGGAAATTTTTGTACGTTTCCCTTCATGTTTATAGTCACTTCTGATAGTATCATTTTGGAAAATAATTAGGTACATTTAATTTTGCAGATGAAATCTTAAGAACCTGGAAAAATGAAGGAATTTTTTCAACTTGAAGGAGTGAACACCCTGCTTGTTGTTGAAAGGCAGTTTGGAATAGGGAAAGGGAGCACATTCTATTTTGGACTAGGAAATGCTGTCAATCAGCTGGCGCTCGCTGTCCACCTGTTGTCTATTACTCGGTTGTTGAGGAAATCGCCAGATTCTTTACAGTTATTGGTGATTTACAAAGATCTATTCAAATGGATAAATAAAGTTAAATGTTACAGTTTTTGTGACTAAATTATAAAACAAAATATACTACATCCAGTCACAACATTTCAGTACTCCACATGTGAGTGGTAATGGAGGGAAAACTGTTTCTTGTTATTATATATTACCTCGTGAAAACGTTATCAATTTTGCCATCTCTGAAAATCTGCCTTTCAGTGCATGCGCTTGGCACTGCACTTCCAGAAATCTGGCCTTAATTGTAATTTGGATGATCATTTAATGAGAAAATTGATAACTTTGTTGTGAGAGTAGACTAGTTTTGAAAAACACATGATTGTGGGTATGTGTGTATGCATGTGTGTGTACATATATATAGATAGTAAATAACATGTCAATACAGTAACATAAAGTAATGATCAAGGGAGCTACAGCTCTATATAAAACATCTCTGTAGATATTACATTTTCCCTTGCATTACATTCAGTGGTCAGGCTCCCAGGTGACTCAAATCACCAAGAATGTATTGTTCTTCATAAACATTATAAGCCCTGCTATGTAGCAGATGACACATATACTTTATTTACGTTTAGTTTAATTTCTTTATTTTAATTTATAAACTATTTAATACAGGCTCCTAGCATAATTGTAAACTATAGGACCATTTTTCATTTTTCAGTGATGAATAATTAATTTATTTTATGACTTTACTTGAAATTCTACATTCAAGTCTTTATGGAATTCTTTTCCCACTAAAATGCATTGTATTGCATTAAAATGCATTGTATTGCATTAAAATGCATTGTATTGCATTTTATGCAAGCATATACTGTACAGGACATATTTGGTACCCATTGTGACATATGGAGCAAATGGATAGTGGATAAGAAGATGAAAATAAATATAATGGCAATGGGCATGAAATTTTCATACTGGTGCTAACCAGGAGGGAAACCATTCAAAATGAAGTGGAATGAGAGAATGTATAGATGTAGGGTCTGTCTGAGATCATAGAGCAGGCAAGAACAAGGCGGTATCGGCACTTCAAGAAGATGGGAAGTGAGAGGTTGACAAGGATGATGTTGGAACTGAAGTACAATGGAAAAATGTTGTAAGGAAGACCAAAGAAGGGATGGGAGGGGCAAATGGTTGAGGGAGTGAGAAGAGGTGTAGACTTGGAAACAGTGAGGAGGAGAGTTAGAGAGAGAGAGAGAGTTAGAGAGAGAGAGTTAGAGAGAGAGAGAGAGAGNTATATATATATATAGTCATTTTTGAAGTTCCTGGGAATCTTTTATGCTCTTGGTTCATCTACTACTGGAGCCAGACTTAAGACTAGGATGCTCTGGTATTTAAGATCTGATTTATGGCTCTACCACCTTTAAGTTGGGTATCCATGTTCCAGGAGGCACTGATCAAATTGGCATGGACAAGAGCTCCTCAAACACTATGCTTTTAATTAATTTTGGGTGCCTCAGCATCAGAAGATGCAATGTCTCTGGCAGCATGGAGATGCCATGACAGCCAGCCAGACTGGGTGCATAAGTTCTTACATCTGCTGCATCTTAAATGCTATTTCTGTCCTGAACTTCTGTCCTACAAAATCATGTCACAGTACATCTATAAATTGAATTAAGGTTTATGACATTTCTGATTTCCTGTGGATCTGTACCTAGTGGTAGAGTCTAAAGTAAATTTTCTTTGATCCATGATTTATAAACTAGCTAAGGTCAGAATTACATGTATTTGTTATTTAGTGAAACTGAGTGACCTGGACATAAATATTACCTTAACTAATATGAGAAACATGACCACAGCTAAGTAATTTCCTTTGTAAGAGAGGGGTGTTAGGTTGTTACAATTTACAGTTATATAAATTCACTTTCTTTGGTGCAGTATCAGATTTTACCCAGTTTCAGTTAATTAAAGAATTATTTCTTACTTAAACATAATTTTCTTTTAACTCCTTTAACAGCTATTGCATAAAAATTTTTTGTTTTGTTATCTAAATGAATTAAAATTATTTAATATTTGTGGGCAATACATTGTTATTTTTAGCCTGAAGTGTAGCCCCAAATCACCAAGGTAAGGTGAATGTGTGTTGTTTTTGTTTTCCTGTGCTGTGCTCTTTGTTGTCTTTATTTAGATGATGTAAATATGTTAAATGAATTTCTGCTCTTCAACACATTAACATGTATATCTGCCAGCTGTCTTCTGGGTAGGTCACAGTCAAATCCTAGTACACACACTCTCGTAGTTTTTTTTTTTTTCTCCATATATTAACCCTCTGCATGCTAATACAGCTTTTTAGTTTGCTTTACTTCCCACATACTTGGCTCCCAAAAATTACTACCTCTCCTTTTACAACCAGAAGTTTCTTCCAAAAATCAGTATATATTCACTGATCTCCATATTGTCAGAGAATAATTGAAAAAATTATTCCTTGCATTCTGTTGACATGTCTTTAGAACAACATCTGAATATGGTATTCAAAATCTTACTGATATACTCAATAACATTGTAGTTGTGATAAATGTGTGCTAAATTTTAGTTGGAAGTGTTCTATCACCATACTAACATCCATTGTTTTTGTTACGCAGGAAAGAAAAGTAAGAAAAATAAAAAAAATGGCGAAACTGAAGAAGTTCGAGATGACAACAGCTTAGGAAATGGCTTCGGTGGATCTGATGCTCAAAAAGGTGACACAATCGAAGCACCAGCCAATGACTTGGAAACAAAGTGTAAGGATATGTTTTTGAAATATACACACACATAATTTAATGATGCATTAATAAGTAATAATTGAAAGAAAATTAGTATACATTGGAGTCTCCATTATCTGTCAGTCTCGGGACCGTCACCGTGACGGTTGAGGGAATAGACTGATAATATAAATGCCCCCTCTCCCCCCTAAGACACGACAGATACTAGTGATAATAATGTATACAATATTTAGCACTATATTTTAAACAGGTAGCAATCAATTGAAGTATGTACAGCACAGTGTGTATTTGATATTAAATATTGTAGACTTCTGGTTATTATGTTGATAAAATAACAAAATTGAATACAGTACTATTATGTATATGTTCAGTAGTATAATTCTACCTAAAAAGTCTGTCATTTTCCTTTGTTGTAATATTCCACGGGCTTTTGTTTCTGCCGTGTTGCGTATGTTATGTAGGAGTAATATCTGTGTAGCGTCTGCCTCTTCTTGTTGCTCGTACCATTCAATGCACTTGGAAAACATGTTTTCAGCGTCACTGTGGCTAAATATTTTCGGGCAATCCTTGAGTGTATCATCCTCTTCTTCTTCACTTAAACATTCTATCTCCTGTGTTGCACTTAATACAAGTTCCTCATCATTTAATATTTCAAAGCCTCCGTTAAATCTGTCAATTCCCAGCCATTCACTTACTTCACCTATTGATGTGTTTTCTCCACCTGGAATCCCTTGACACAGAAGTAAAATTTCCTCATTAATTCCAGATTCGTTTATGGTCTCATTCTTGTTTACAGTCTCAGACAACAGTTTGTTCCAGCCCTTTTTTAATGTTTCTTCTGGTATATCTTGCCAGGCTTCAGCGACATTAAAAATTGCGTCTTTAATAGTGTATAACCTCCAAAACTGCTTTACAGTTATTAATTCATCCCCAACGCAAACAACTTTTTGAATAAAGCATTTTCGATAACGTTGCTTCATGCTTTCAATAATACTCTCATCCATGGGCTGAATTAGTGGGATAGTGTTAGCAGGCAAAAAGTGGCACGTAATTTTTCCATCATCACTTTTTAAGTCATGAGAAGGATGAGTAGGTGCATTGTCCATTAATAACATGGCTTCTTCAGGCAATCCGATCAATTTTAAATGTGATTTTACATTTGGCACAAACACACTGTGGAACCACTCATTAAATATATCATGGTTCATCCAGGCACCTTTTTGTGCATAATATTTGGCAGGTAAGACGTTTAAATTCATATTTTTGAAAGCTCGAGGCTTTTTAGATTTCCCAATGATTAGTAAAGGAAACCTATGTCTACCATTTGCATTCGCACACACCATGACAGTTATGCTGTGTTTTTGCATTTTAAAACCAGGTGCAGATTTTTCCGATAAGGAGGCTAATGTTTTCATGGGAAGTGCTTTCCAATTTAGGCCAGTTTCGTCACAGTTGTAAACCTGCTCTCTGACCAAATTTCTGTCTTTTATTTCTTTCATTAGTTTTTCCCAATATTCTACAATGATTGTACTATCAGCGCTTACTTTTTCACCCAATATGTCCAACTGCCTTATGCCATGTTGACCCTTAATTTTATCCAGTCAACCTATACTAGCCTTAAATGAAGGATCCCCATCAAGCTTTTTGTTCATCTCGATAGCTTTAGCCATTATTATCGGCCCAGAAACTGGTATCCCTTGACTGCGGGCTTGAATGAACCACTGATACATTACTGCATCCAGTTGGTCCAGTTTTGCTGGCTTCATCGTTTGTCTTAGTTTGACATCTCCGCCTGTCGTTTGCATTTTTGAAACATGACTTTCGATTTTATCTGCATCTTTCTTAATATCATTGACTGTCGTCCGCCCGATTCCATATAGCGGAGCGATACTCGTCGCGCTTTCTCCTTTACGCAGTCGTTTTATAATTTCAAGTTTTTGAGAAAGTCCCAATACAACACGTTTTCGTTTCTTAGACATTTTTAAACACACTACACTTTGACAACAAACTGAGGACAATGACTTGCTGACTAAGTGACTACCGCTACTGAACTGACTGTAGGAATGGGAGGGCGGATGAGTGTCTAGGAATTCCGGTAGGGTGGTGAGGAAGACGGAACGATTCTACGAAGTACATATGTAGGTTGTACATAAACAACAAACGTGAGTCATTCGCATTCCGCACCGCACAGAATGTATTTTTACTGGGTATATGTATTACAGTACAGTATACGTATTTTTCAACTCAGTAATGTGCTTAATTTGATCTAATATGAAGCGAGAAAAAAGTTATTTCATTTTTAGTTTATTGAGTTTGTTTTTTGTATCCAATTTTATTATTTTACTTGTCATGTCAGTTTACGGACGGTTAACAGAAACTGACGTTTAAAATGGTGATGGTTAACCGAGACTCAACTGTATATTGGAACTGTAGCCCAGTTCATGTGATTTGCATTCAATTTTATTTCAATTTATTCTATATGGCATAACAATGTATAAACAAATAATGAATCTTAAATATGGTGGTGGTGGTGGCAGTGGTGTTGACGTCGCCTTGTAACTTATTTAAATGAAATTGTTATTGCCTACCTGGTGGTTGTTTCTCAGCCTTGC
>NQII01003624.1:0-38093 GCA_002778355.1 Clitarchus hookeri | reverse complement strand
GAGGGAGAGAATGTTTGGTTTGCATTTGTATGATGGCACCTATCAGCCAGTAATCCTTTTGTCCTGTACTGAGATTTCTACCTCATTACAGTCAGGTCATAACAAGACTGTGTTAACTCCTACCAGCCTCACTCCTTTTGAAAAAAAAAACCCAAAGAGTGCATCAGTATTCAAACCTGGTTCTTCCAAGTGAGGAATGTCTACGCTAACTGCCACATCACAGAGTTGGAATATAATAAAAATAAAATAAATAAAATAAAAATTAAAAATAATACCACTACTAAAAAGTTGGTAAAATCGTGAACAGAATTAAAATTTTTGAGCAGTGACCTTATAATGTTACATTAACAACATTGTCGAAGATTGTGGACATTGTATTATTATGGTAAACTCCAAATAACTAATTTTGTTGAATTTTTTTGATGTAATATTGTTACCAGTCTTTTACATCAAGTTCACTGCAGCATAACATTACTTTGAATTCTTAATATATTTGATGTGTAACTTTTTTCCAAGGAACAAACACATTTCATCTCTTATTCACCACTGATAAGATTTGGAAGATCTTCTCATTATCAATTAGTTTTACCAGATTTTTCGAACATTCCCTTTGGTTTATATGTTGTTGTCACATATATTTGAGGCAGTTGTATTATAAATGTTAATCCTGTGCAGCTCATATGCCTCTGGGAATCTAATAAATATATAGTACAATTGAAATAGCTGTAACACAAGGTTTAGATTTCGACTGTAGAAGTGAGTAATATGTAAATGATGAAACAGCAAACAAGAAGAAATCCTGCTTGTCAACTGTGGACATGGATACATCCAGCATCTGTAGGCATGTGTCTGTGTGGTGATATGTTTTGTGTTTTTGTTGTGAAGTACCAGGTTCATCTCTGGCACTGGAAATTCTCAGCAGTGCAACTTTTGAGTCTCTGGCGGACAAAGTGTGTGAAAACACGCTGAAGGCCATAGCTGATATGGGCTTCACAACCATGACAGAAATCCAAGCACGTTGCATTCCTCCTCTACTGGAAGGAAGAGACATGGTTGGATCTGCCAAGACTGGTTCGGGTAAAACCCTGGCATTCCTCGTTCCAGCTGTAGAGCTTATTTACAAACTGAAGTTCATGCCACGTAATGGTAAGCATTAACTTTTTATTTCTTAATAATAGTATGTACTTTCAATATCATCCATACTTTCCACATCCTTAACTAAAAAGAAATATCAAATAATTATTGAATGCAAATTTTAAAAAATGTGAGGCTTTAAGGAATTCCTAAAAATTATTTATATTTGGTTTTTGTCATTATCTGTTTAGGAAATTGTTTGTGAATTTTATACTGGACATTAATTGCTAATCATGTCATTAACCATACTAAAAAATTGCTGGTCTGAAATAAAACATTGCAACTATTTTTTTAACTTGATTATTTGTTTCTTTCAGTTAATTGTACAAAGTTCAAGTAAATCTGTACTTTTCGATTGTGTGTAATAGGCACTGGCTGTATTGTTGTATCTCCAACACGAGAGCTTGCAATGCAGACTTTTGGTGTATTGAAGGAGCTAATGAAGCACCACCATCATACATACGGCCTTCTCATGGGTGGAACCAATCGTCAAATGGAGGCACAGAAACTGAGTAAAGGTAAAAACCAGTCATGTGAAATGTAACAAAATTAAAATAAAGTGTAAACGAGCAGGTGGGGAGGGGAGGGGAGTTATTAAAGAAGATCAGTCCCCATCATTTTAGGTTCATCCATTATATTGCCATGAAGTTCCATTTCAAGAAGTTTAACAAGATGTTTTCACACAACACAGCATAAATAATACATCTTGTGAAGCTTTATTCAATTGTTTCAGCTTTACTGCCTTTACTAGTTTTTAACTAGTAACTGCTGGGAAGGATGAAAATAGTATTTCTTGTGGGCAGTTACAGAAATTATATTAGTTACAGTATTCAGTCAATGCCAACTTTATAAAATGTACAAAGCAATGCTCTGTGCCTTGTCAATCAGTAAAATATATTGCAAAATCTGTAATTCAGACTGTGGTGAAAATTTTAACAATCCAATTAGGCGGGAACTTATTCCCATTAAAATACAAGAAGATTGTACTGTGTTAGAAGATTAAAAATGGATATGGTGATACATATAATTGTGACATATTTTATCCTTTATTTATTTAAATGAGAATGCTTTGTTTTATTTTCAATTTATCTGTAAGCTTTGGGAGTTTCGTCTAATTATCAAAAGATGGTGCAGTTGTTCAGCCTGAAATTAAATGAAAGCTCTTGGAGTTCCTTTTCTTATCAAACGATGCCATGACAGTAAGTTTGGAATTTTTAAAGGGTGGAGAGGTGGAGGAGGAGAAAGAGGGTGATTCTGTGTGTGTGTGTGCGCACACGCGTGCATGCATGCGTGCACATGCATTTTTTTGTGTGTGTTGGACTTGTTTATAGGCATTGCAAAAAACTTTTTAATTTGTTGCCATTGGGTTTAAAGATATATCGTTCATAAATATAACATTACAGAAACCGGAGTCAAACCCATAAAGGAAGTTTCACACATTATTAAATTTTGTATGCCAACAGATAAGCTACGCACAAGTAATGTTTATACGGGATGAAATTCCAAACCTTTCCCTTTGTTTTGAAATGCAGATAAACACACTAGCATAGTTGAAATTTAAAAAAAAATTTTAAAGTGACAGTTTTGTAGTACCTCAAGGTAATAGGACAAAACACACGTGTACTGCCAGATGAGACTGAGTGTGTCCCAAACTGAGATCTTTGCAAATGTGCATAATAACACCAATATGCATATGAAATGGGTGTGAGTATACATTAATTACCATATCAGGGTGGCTGTAAACAGAGAAAACCTTGAAAACAGAAAGAAGTCAGGAAATTTTAAACAGACAAGGAAAACTGGTAAATGTCAGGGAATTTTCTGAAATCTCAGGGAATTTTCTTGACTGTTGAATGATTTTTAGTTAATTGTGTATTTATAATTTTCTCATGCAAAAATATTTGATGTTCCTGTCATTGGTGTCATTGTAAAAGGGGCATTTTCTGAATGTCCATGAAATGTGACCATGATTCACCATGGGTGAATCTAACCTTGCCACAGCTCGCCTTGAAGCCCTGGGTTGGCTCGGCCCAGCTGATGCACCCTGTTGAACTGCAACCCACACTTTGCACCATGGTGCAGCCTCTCTACCTATTCTGCCTTCAGCCGCGGGAGGGGAAGGTGGTGCCAACTTCTGACATCTCCGCCACTTCTCCGCCGCCCTCTCCCTGTGCGACCGCTCTGCTACCCCCGCCTCCCCCCTTGCTGGCCCTGGTGCTCTGGGTATATATAGAGCTCACAGCCCACAGTTCGAGGCTGTGTCGCGCCAATCAGTTATAGGGTGTTACTCTGCCCGAATGCCTACCGACATAATCAGCCTTCGCTGTCTCGCGCAAGTCTGTTGTAAGGTGTTATCTGCCCAAGCATGTACCGACTTAGCCATCTCGCATCAGTTAGCTGTAGGAAGTTACGCTGCCTGTTTGTACACAGACTTCATCACTGCCTTAAGAAGCTTTGTCGAAAATGTTACTCTTCACGACTACGCACTACACTGCTTGCCAGCAGCTCACCGAAGCCTTCCGCACTTCTCAGTTACCTAGTAGCTCCGCCTTAACATCACAAGTCCTAATACCATTAACTGGGGTCACCCTCACACCCCGCGTCTACCGAGTCTAAGAGTCATTCTGATTGGCATCCTAGGATCGGCCCTTCAGCACTCTTTTCTTCTCTACCTGCTTCTGCTATTTCCTGCTTCGTAACCAATCCACTTACATTCTTGCAGGAGTAGTCACAAGCTGAAACTATCATTCCCAACCACACCCTTAGGAAGAACTGTCTCTGCGTGATGCTTGGGGAAGTCCCGTTTTACTGAATAGCATGAGAGTAGTTACCTTCCCTTGGGCTATTGTCCCTTCCAGTTTGTACTTGGATCTGCTAGCAAAGTCTCACTCTCCAAGTTACCTGCTGGAGACCGATAAACCAACCTCTGTTAAGGAGCTTCGTCTCTTCGTGAGCGCTTGGGTCTGCCAGCGAAGTCCTGCTTGCCAAGTTAATACGAGAGTGTATGTCCCAATCCTACTGCTGACATCTTCAGTCAGGTACTTGGATTTGCCAGCGAAGTCCCACTCGCCAAGTCACTTGCTGAAGACCAGTAGATCAGGCCTACCTACTCCCATCCAACTGCTTTACCTTTCTTCCTTCAGGTCCTACCCCTACAGTAAACCTGCTGGCCATCTATCTATTCTGTCACAGGGCTGGGCAGGAGAAAGCAGCCAAGCAGGGGCTAGCCCTGGTTAGAGGCTTGAAGAGTATCAAACTGGCTGCTCACCAAATCTATACATAGAAGAAGGAGGAAGCTGCATGGCAGAGGGGTTCCACCGACAGTTTAACTGGAGGACTTAAGAGCCTGATCTGGCACGTCCCACAAGATGTATTATCACTGCTTCCCACACCACCCAAATACCCAAAGCTCTAAGTCGGCCCTCAGCTGCAGATGAGGTGGTCAGACATCCGAACTTGGTTCCCGGCTACTCACCAACCTGTGGTTTTACCCAACCTACACTCGCTAGCACACTTCCCCGAGCTCAACATCAAGTGATTGAGGTCCCAAAACCTGCCGTCTCCACCCACAAATGTAACCCCGCCAAGTTGATGGTGCCTGCTTCCCAGTCGCCTTGGGGGGGAGGGGGGGGGAGGTTTTTTAATGCTGGCCAATGATAAAAGATCCCAATAGGTTGGGCGTCGAGGCCTTTTCTTTCTTAGCACCCAATGTGGGGCCATTGAGGAGATTACGTCTGCTAGCCCACATTCTCAAGACTGGGAAGTCCCTGAGAAAAGCCCCTTGGATCCCACAAAAACACCATAATATCAACTTCGGGGAGTCAAGCTAAACACCCCGTGGCACCCATTAGCTATGTCAAAATGCCCCCAGCCGAGGACACTGCAGAAATCGATGGGCAGGTTTTCACTGTAGAATTCCCTGGCGTAGGTCTTCACATCACATGCATGAACTGCGATGCCGCATTTAATTACTTGTGCCTGGGATGGGAGGACCAGGAGTGAGATACTGAAGGACTAGAATACCAATGTACAAATTTCAGGGACAGACATCACCATTGTGATTATGCCAACTGCCCAGGAAAAGGCGTCTTAAGCTAGCCTGTCATGAATGCCCGCGCACCTACCACCATCTCTGTCTTGGATGGCAGGACTGAGCCAGAGACCTGGATGGTCTAATTTACAAGTGCCCAACATACTGACTTACCACAGAAAGGGCACCGCCCCGGCCAGAACCGGTGACAATATTTATTCAGCTGCCAGCCCCAAATCAGCTGGCATTGCTGGAATACATGGTGAAAACCAAGAAAACCTCCAGAATTTCCTCCAAGCCTGCGTGGCAGAATACGAGCAAGCCTGCGTGGCATAATACGAGCAAACACAATTACCTAAGGCCTTATGGGTCTTTAAACCAAAGGCACAATTACAAGGGGACGCAGAAAAGTGGTGGCATAA
This sequence comes from Clitarchus hookeri, assembly GCA_002778355.1. Lineage (NCBI taxonomy): Eukaryota > Metazoa > Arthropoda > Insecta > Phasmatodea > Phasmatidae > Clitarchus > Clitarchus hookeri. The sequence continues at coordinate 32,507 of NQII01003624.1, read as the reverse complement.
ATACGGGGGATTCGTTACCAACTGGGACCAACTTAATCTGCTCGACACACAGAATGTGCCTTTTGTTTGTTAACGGGGCGCACTGAGCCCGTAGGGTATTACGCTCCCCGGCCTCCCAGTAGGCGGGGAAGAGGGATCACGCCCTCTCAACGCAAACATGACTGCACTCACCACAATTGACCAGACCCTCTTGCCCCGACCTGTACTCAGGTCGCACCAGGCATAGCCCCGATCTGATTTTACAGATCGTACTACGCATGTCCTCCCATAAGGCCTGAGACTCTAGCACTCAAATACCAAGCTTTTGGTGTAGCCGGAGCACTATCCTTGCTCCTGACGTGATCTCGGGCACGTCCCCGGAACTGTCCAGTTCAACGTCCGGCTCCATTTGCAAGAGGGGGGATCTCTCCGGAGCCTCCTCTAGCTTACAGAGTTAACCACTGCCAGCACGAGTCCAAACCTCACTGATCCGANCTTACAGAGTTAACCACTGCCAGCACGAGTCCAAACCTCACTGATCCGACGGCCAAGGGAGAACCCCCTGGTTGGGCCACCCAGATCATCCCGTGCTCCCTCTTAATTTTCATGGCACTCATGGATTCTCTCATTCCTGACTGCGTCCCCAGCTCACAGACAGCAGAAGTGCGAAGTCTTTCAGACCATACGGGATCCGAGTAATTGTATACCTAAATAAGGGTAAGAAAGATGTGGTTTGTGCGAGATCCCCTCCGCCGCCCATCAGACTAGCTCGCCATGTAGTCTGTGAGCAGGTAAGGGTAGGATCTTAAAGAAGTGTATGAAACTCATGTTATTGGGCCCCAATGGCCTGAGTGCTAAGAGGTACCACACCCCACCATGTGGTCGGGCCTTGGTACTATNCCCATTCTTTCTACACCAAACACCGAGATCCCCTCCGCCGCCCATCAGCTAGCACACCATCATCAGACACTCGTCCGTTCCCATCCTAGAATTTCTTCACATTGAAACTCTTGTTCTTGGGCCCCAATGGCCTGAGTGCTAAGAGGTACCACACCCCACCATGTGGTCGGGCCTTGGTACTATCTATCGGCCCAAGCCATCACAGCAGATACCCCTGAACAGTCGCTAGAAAACTGTTTCCCATAGGGCACGGGCGGCAGAGCCCAATTCGTTGAAACAGGGGTGGCGCGGGAAGCCTTGGGTTGCCATGGGTGTTGAGAGGCTATGAGAGACGCATCACCCACCCTTTCCGGAAACCGGTTAGTAAGTCGGACTCGGTTACCATAGTATAGTACTACCACGCCACCTCAAGTGTCCAACCTACACTCCCCCCACCGGGGTGACCGTACGATCCTCCCCCCAACTGGGACCAACTGTCAGAGTCACTCATAGCCCACTTTTCAAGTGCACACTTGGTAGCACAACTCACAAACTAGTTGTATGGTCAGGTGCAGGAGGAGGCCAAAGTCTTCATCTACCATAAGGCCTTAATCTTCCAACACATCCACCTGGGACGAGAAGAACTCTATGCGATGGAATTGATAACCCGCTTACTGCTGCTGGAGATACGCACGCACCTACGCAACCCAGAACCAGAGACACTGGAAGAGCTGGTGATTAGGGCGCATATTCGAGAAATTGACTTAGCCGACATCCGCAAGGCTTCAGCAAGAAGCAAAACCACACCCTCCTCCACAGGAAAAACTGTTGTTTCCGAAGCCCCTCCACGAGGGAGTATGACGGAGACAACCTCTGCCCCTCCTACGACGTTGCCCAAATGCTGGCATTGCCCTGCAAGGCACTTTCATAGAGACTGCCCGGTACTACAACAAAAGATACAGGGCAGGCAGAGGGATCCGCTGACTGCACCACACCTGAAAAGGGCACAGAACCCCCAACCAATGAAGAAAGGGAGGCCCTGCAAGACTCCATTATACAGGAGAAAGTGCTTCTACGAGACCCACCCCTCATCACTGTGCTCAATTTCATACAAAAACAGGCCGTACCCCAAGAGTTGAGGGACAAGATCCAGCCGACGAAGAATACGTCTATCTGCATGGCCCAAAAAGGGGCCCAACTACCAACAGAAGGAGAAATCTCGCTCATGTTAAAGTTCGCACATGAAGCAATTACCACAAAATTCACGTCGTAAAAAATTTGAGAGAAATCGCTATCTTAGGACCGCCATGGTTGTTGGAACAGCAAGCTATCATTGAGTGTCACTAGAGATGATTATACATAGGTTCAACCAGTAGGGAGGGTAGTAACCTGGCAACAATTCACCAAGCCCGACTTGCATCAACAAAATGGGGCAGAATATGTGCAGTTGATGCGGGCACAATTGATACCTGCGGCCTGCATCAAGCAGCAGCAGAACTTAGAAACACGCAGTCGTCACCCGAAGCATGCCGACAGACATAGCACTGCACTCCCGCCACGAAACGAGCAAAAACACTGGCATTTGAGCGCCACAGCAGACACAGCGGCGCTAACTACGAGCCCTGCAACACTCTTCCACCAAGCCGTCACTCCTTCCATGCCACCGCTGCCTCCAGCGCCACAGTGCCCACCTTCACCAAAGCCAGTTCTAACCAGAGGGAGAAGAAAGCACTCTTGAGCCACTTCTGATGGCCCAAACAATATGCAGGGAGCAGCGAGTGCTGCCCCTCCAGCGCAATCTCCACCTTCCACGTCAGCTGCTGCAGAGATGGGAAAGCAGCTTGCCGACCGCCCTCCAAGAGGATAAGTGGTTATTACCCCTGCAGCCAGTCAGTTGATAGCAGAGGCCTCATCCTTCGTGCCGCGGGTTGCTGACCCCCGGCCCAGTGACACAGTGCCGCCTTCACCGCCAGATGTGCCTCGCTATGTGCCATCGCAGTGCATAGTTCAGCCTTGGGCAGCCTGCCGCACCAACATCGAGGGTAGACCCAGGCGCTACTATGAGAGACTTTGTGGCGCCAACCCTCCACCTTCAGCTGGCTGGGCCCGCAGAAGAAAGACTCTGTGTAAGGAGCTTATTTCGGTAACTGCTCACCCACTTAAAGCCACAGTCTCTGTGTACGCCATTGGCTTTGGCAGCGCAAAATCCGCTGAGAGCCTTCGCCTCGCCGGGTGAACTGCCCCTACCATGAGTGAGTGTGTAAGTTTAGTATTGGGATAGAGTAGATAGCAGTGTAATTTTTTTTAGCCAGATAGGATGTAGACTAGGAAGTGATACAGATGCAAAACCCCCCTTGAGTGTTAAAAGCAGAGCAATCCCTAGCCTAAGTGTGGTGCAACATGGTAAAAAACAGCAAGCAAATGAAACACGTCATGTTTTATTCTCAATGTAACCAGAAATGCATGGTGCAGCAGTTCAGTTCATTTCTGATGTGCAGCCATAGACCATGGTCACAGCTATGCTTCCACTATGTGCACTGGCTCATGACGAGATTGTAGGTACTAAGTTATGTTATTTCTGCTTTTAGTTGTAAAATTTTGCTTGTTTTGAAAAGTTTAGCAGCCGAACGGCTTAGTTAGAGTTTTGCAGCTTAACTGTAGAAAAGATTTTGTTGCAGCCTAACTGCCATTTGATGTATTAAGACCATGAGCCAGAGTAAGAGAGAGAGAGAGTTAAAAGTTTTAAGGTACATGTAAATATAACCAGCCTACGTTAAAAACCCTAGACTAAAGCATGCCTGATAGCCAAGATGTGCCTAACGCCACCTAGTTTTTCATTACTAGTATATGAGAATGTTTAGTAATGTGCCTCATGCTAGTGTGGCTTAGCCCATTCCAAACCACTTACTTTGTTCAAGAGTTATTCTTGTGTAACTAAACTCATTATGTTGATGCATATATAGACCACTTTTTTTTTGCTGCAACTACGCATCAACAAGTGCATGCCACATGCCTACAAGTTATGCAACCCTGAAAGGCAGCAACCCAAGCCAACATTACGTCTCCTATAATAAGATGGATGCCTGGAGACCGTAATGCACCCAAAGAATATATTAAATAGCCCCTATCTTAAATAAAACCCAGTGAAATGGGAATGTACTAGTAAACCACCCCCGAGAAACTGCTCCTGAGCTCGCACAGCTGACGCAATCCCACATAGCAGGGAAGCCTGCTTCCCTGCCACATCGAGAGATGACAGCAGAGTTCGGCTCCACCTACAGAAAGAGGAGCTACCCCTGCCACCCCCAAGCGCAGGTGAATATATGTCCCTGCACCACCGCAGAACTGCAGTTCACATCAGCAGCTCGCCTTCGCACAAGTTGTGCCAAGGCTCTCTGCTCTGTTTGCTCTCTACCACTCTCCTCACAAGAGACCAACAGTTAATCTTCAGCTACCAATGTCTGAATTCTTCCTGCATGCGCTGCAGCTCCAGAAGAGTCCCCCCTCCCCCATTTAACACTTGACATTGCTGTCAAACACCCACACTCCATACTCCCTCCTAAGTCCCTTCAGGACTCCCACTTAGCTTCAGTTAGGGTTTAGTTGTTATCACGGATACCTAGTTGTTGCTCTGTACTCTTTTGCTCGCACTTCACTCCAGGCTCTTCAAGCTGATAGGCATCTTCACCTGTCTTTGATTACCTTCCGAGAGTTAATCTGCGCTTGATTTAGATTTAGTAGGAGAGTACTGTTTACTGTGTCTTATTCTGGAGAGAATAAAACACATTTCAAGTTTAACCGCTGTCTGCACTTTCTTGAGTGAACTGAGAGATTAGTCATCCCCTATAAGCATCACCCCACAAAGGAGAGGCATGGAACTGCGGATTAATACTGATTTTTCCGATCTTAGGGTAGGATTGTAGCCTGCCTCCTAAAAAGGACTCGACATACATTACAAGAGACAACCCATTAGACGGCCACTTATACTGTGGACCAGGCACTTAAAGGTACCTGGTGCACACGTACGGTAGAGCCACAACCATTAGCAAGACACATGACAAAGAGACTAGATTCCCCTTGTCAGCTAACCTACTACCTCCACAGCGTATAAACTCGCCGGAGGGAGTACCAGGCCTGGCAAGGAAGGATCTACCCCTTCCGAATCACACTCTAGCTAGGGTTATTGTTGCCTGCCACCTCGTTGCGGACGTGATCCGTAGAACCTAATTCTTTGGTAAATGCCATTCACCCACAGGAGGAGTAGTAAGTGGAGTTATAGAAAGGCAGCTGCCATCCTCATTGGTAAGCAAGCGTTGATTAAACGATCTGGCCTAGCTTTCAGCTAACTCCCCATCCACCCGGAACGAGCTCATGCCGCCCGCCAATTGTTAAGGCCTTACTTCGCAGTTACCCCTAGTCATCTGTTTGGACCTCTGGTAAAGCTCCCCGGGGCTGTACACCCAGTCATTGATATCCTCCACCTAGGCCTACCCTCAGACCTAGGCGTCGAGCGCATCAACGACCTAGATGCAGCTCCACCAACTAGCACCAGTGGGCCGACAGCCCGCCAGCCGCAGCCGAACACGTTTCTCTGCAGAGCCATCCAGCAGACGCTGTTACCACCACCCAACCAGGCCAGGAGACCCGCCATTAGACCAATGTCGACGAGCACCTGTCGACCGGCAAACCAACTCCAGCACAGGTTGACTTAGTGCCAAGCAGGCGGCCTACCCACCCGGCGCTCTATAAAGGCACCATAAAGACAAAGTGCCTGATCTAGCACAAACTAAAAAGAACTTCTATTGAGGCGCTGACGTGTTCCTGTCCTTAGACCGTCACGTGTCAATGTATTCTACTCACTTGTATTTAGACGCAACTATACCTAACATTTTGCTAATCAAACTAATTAATGCTCATATCATTGTATGACTTTAATTGCATTAAACTCTTTGTGTTGCAACCTTGTCAAACCCTTGCCTAATTGCCTCACATGTGAATCATCTTATGTATTAGTTAGTGGCTTGTTTGCCTAGCTAAATGTTGTTCAATCATGTGTACTATTATTCACATTGTCTAATTGCTTTTTTTCAGCCTTAAGCAAGTCTACCTTTGTAAACTTCCTTTCGAACCAGTATCATGTTGTTGTTACATGTAAAGCAATGTAACCTTTTTATACCAATAATTTTCTTTTTATCTGAGCCAAAATTGTAAAGCAAAACGATATCACATGGACACTAACATGTATCCTATTTATTACTCAAATGTGATTTCGTACGTTAGATCAGTATTATTCTCATCGCATGTCAGTGGACACATTTCACATATTACACACATGCACAGGTGTGTAAATGCTTGCACACACAAACTCTAATGAACGTAATGTACCCTTTTAAATTACAAAACGTGTAAAATGAAAAACTGTAAATCTCTTATATTAATCTTGAAAAACTGTGATTTTTAACTTCTGCAAATAGGCTTTTTCTGAAAGCAATCAGAATTTATTTGCAACAACCAAATCTTTTTTTGTAAAGGGGCAATGAATGTATTAAACGTAAATAGCATCCTGTAAGTGGAGGTGGCTAAGTTAGGTTAAGTACAGTGAAGCAGTAACCAGTGGAACAAGATGGTCAATACTGAAATCAACATTGCTGTTTGGTGATGCAGCTAACTTCTAAATTGTAAATTTGTTGATATAATGTTGCCTGCCTTTGATCCCATTTTTAAAATGGAATCCATCTGCTTTCTTTTAAGTTTGTTTCTTCCCACCCTCTGTTGTACATGCCATCTTGTCTGCCATGTTAACTTGACAAACAAATAAAAAATAATAATTTTTAGGCGGTATGTCATTGATGTATGACATTTCATGGTGCACAGTCTCTGTAATTTTCATTTTTAACCATCCATATTATATAATCCATTCATTATCTTTGTCATCACATGCCCAGATATTTTGGTTATCCTTGCCTAGATATTACACATTTATAATTTTATTGTTTGTTTTTCTTACACTAAATTTTTTTTGTTACTTATCAACGAGTCCATTCATAAGATTTTGCATAATTTTTCAATACTGTAAATGCAATTTGCCATGATGTCACAGCTAAATTATTTGGTATGTTTGACAGGGATCAACATCATTGTAGCAACTCCTGGCAGACTGTTGGACCATTTGCAGAATACACCGGACTTCCTGTACAAGAATCTGCAGAGCCTTGTTATAGATGAGGCAGATAGAATTCTGGACATTGGCTTCGAGGAAGAACTCAAGCAAATCGTAAATCTCTTACCAAGTTAGTAATTACCCTTTAGTGAACATTACTGTATTTTGGTTTGAGGTGAAAAGTGTATGTTTTGCACATCTCCAGTAACACAAAAATTCCTTAAAGTAGAGGTGTACTAATTTGACTATTGGATTACTCGTATATACCCAATAACAGCATGATTGGTGTTTGAGTAATGTTGATGAATTTTGGGCAAGCAACCAAATCTTAAGCTATAAAAATAGAAAATTGTAAATGCACTCTGTTATACAGATGTTTTTGCAGGCTCAGCTCGCAGGAGGACAACAAGGAAGTTTATTCCATATTATTTGAGTCTTAAGATTCCATAGATTTTAAAACTCACCCTTAGTGCTTAAAATGTCTTAAAATAGTTTACATGTAAGGCCTGCTCTCCTCCCCTTCTCGAAAGGAGTAACATAGTCCGGCTTTGGCCTTGGGAATGACTACTGCCAGTGGACCAACAGATAAAGCTGGATTTGCAATTCAAAAATTATTCATTAAGAATTATGCAGTAACTGCCATTCTCACACATGTAACTACATCTTCTGGATTTAAGATTCATAATTCACCTGATAATTCTTAAGTACAGCCAAATGGAAACATGCAACAAGCCTGCCCTGTTTACTTTTGTTTCTAACCTAACCTCATATAACACAGTCATATTTAAGCAGATCATACTTAAAAGCAGATTTTTTCTAGCAGAGAAGCTTAATTTTGTTAAAAAGTATAATTATAAACATGTGAATGAATATGCCTTTTTATTATTTTTATGCTTACATTACTGTAAATAACAGTTTTACTCAAGATAAAAAAAATAACTATTTCTTTTAACGCTTAAGGAAATCCAAACACTGCATGCAACCTGCTAAATTCAATTGGAAACCCAACACATTAGATAACACACTTTCAGTTATTGTGTACACAGCATAACACATAATTTAATGCTTAATTTTTCAGTTGTAAATCCATCATAAGTCTTCTGACAGCAATAGAGACAGTTCAAACCATAAACTTTTTGGCTGATACAAATGTTTCTCGTGTAATTACCCTATTTACTTGCATAATGTTCGTAATTACATACTGTCAGCACCTTTGTTTTTAACAGTCTAAAGTATATTTTTTTAAAAATCTGCATAATAATGTCCACACCTGATTTCAGTGCCAGGCGACACAATGTTGGCCATCTCTGGAAGAGGTAGCAAGGGAAAGTGACCATAGTTGTCAAGGTTTGCTATCTCTCCTCTTTTAGCTGCTTACATGAGCAATACTTTTCTCCATCTCTCACCCATCTTTGTTCACAGGAATTCAGCTCTGACTGGCAACAGGACAAGAGCCAAGCAAAGTCTAGAGGGGGGGAGTGAGTAGGCATTACAGTATTCAAGGGGAAGAAAGGGATGCTATTAATTTGTTCCTTTCGTTCTCACCAGAGATGAAAAGTTGTTGACATTATTTTTACCTCTTTACATTACATGTTTGCAGAGAAAAATTAGTAATGGGCAGAAGCCCAAATTTTGATATTATTGCCTTGATAAATTCTAAAACTTAGCTTTTCGATACTCAATACTGTTACTGATACTCAATACTTAAAAAAAATTATTGGTATACATATGAAGCCACTGGTTGAACCATTTCAGTAGGAAATTTTATTTAGGTAGGTGGTTTCATTTTACCTTCATTATAAATGTTTGTTTTTTTCATTGAAACAAATGTATTTCACTCTGCCAAAAGAGACTATTGTGCTTTTGGAAGCATATACAGTGGAACCACGTTATAGTGATAGTCGACAATGGCAAAATAAATTATTGCTATAGCGAGTTATCGTTATAACATAATTTACTTTTTTTTTGTACGAAAGTGTTGTGCCCAAATGTACTGTGCGTAATGTACAGTGTTTCTTTTCCGACCAGGGGGTTCTTACGGGCTGCCCTTATAGATCCTGTGTTTAAAGACTGCCGTAAACTATGCGTATGAAGTGTATGTAACGACCAGCAGACGCGCGCGACGTGTCTTCCTCCTCCTTTCTTCTTCCCCTCCTCCAAATTTTTGGGTTGCGGGATGGAGTTGCCTACCAATCAGCGCGCTACTTCACTCCTTGACTCTCTCTTTCACCTACCTCTTCTTCTCCTGTCTTTCCCCCCTCTTCCCAACATTTTACAAACCTGTCACGCCTCAAAGCAGACCTTCCACTTGTTTAAGTTTCCCCTCCACTCCCTTTCACATTCATGTTGTCTATCGATAAATTCCTCCAAACCCTCTTTCTTTCCGTGTAAGGCAGAGGATAGCCAGCCTCTCAGGTTGAGAAGAAAGAAAGAGGCGACAGGACGTTTTTTTTAGGGGTGACATTCCAACACTGCAAAAAAAACCAAGTAGCGTAAAAGAAAAATAAAGCCGGCCGCCAGCAGCAGTTGTTAACGGTCTTTTAATGACTGTAGGGTACCTTTCATCTAACAGCACATCACAATTTTTTTTTTACATGCTTTCTTTCTCAAAACTAATTATTGTTTTCAAGTATTATTGAAAGAATAATAACTAAACAAACTTTTAAATCATTAAACGCCCTCAGCATCTTTTCGCGACTTAAAATATTTTAAAACCAAGTTTCCAAACAAACTTTTACTCGCTCGGCAGAGTGACACACCCACGAGGAAATAAGCGTAATTTAACCAAATCAACCACTCAACATACAAAATAACATACTAGTAAACTTTCAATAATATTTCTAAATAAAACAGCAACTTAAAATCACTGGTGAAATCATTCTTTAAATACCAGTTACTTAAAATCACAGTTTATGGAAAACTAATTTTTAAATTTCAAAACTTTTCTCGGCTCACGCCTTCACGATTTACGACATTTTTATAACAAACTCTGGAATTTAAAATCTATTTTTAATACTTTTAAAACTTGCAATATTCAAATTCCCTTTTTCGCACAACAAAAATCACAGATTATGAAATAACTTTTTTCAATTACAAAACTTTTCCCGGGTCACGCCCTTACGATCTAAGACAACTTTATAACAAACTTTGGCTTTTAAAAGTCGTTTTTAATAATATAAAAAACCTGCAATATTCAAAATTCCCATTTTATTTAACAGTTAAACTAAAGTAGTCAACCACCTAGACAGTACAGCATAAAAGAAGCGGCAGGCTGCTAGCATCTTGCCGCCACCATTCCCTTCCCCCCTTTTGCACTTTTTCCAGCGTACCCCTCTTTTTTGGCTTTGACTAGCTCTACTACCATTCGTACCTCTCCCTTCCTCTATAATACCATCTTCCTTATCCCTCACAACACCCGCCCGCTCCTCTTATCATAGCTCCGGCCAACACGAGTGTCGCCACACAGACTAACTAAGTCTGGCTCGCGCGTGGCAAGTGGGCGAATGTCACCTGTAATACAACGTGTTTAAACATTTTAAAAATACGAGTTTGCAAATGTTCCTATCGCTATAGCAAAAGGCTTCATTGACAGATTTTCGTTATAAACAAAGTTTAGTACCTTTCAAATGATAGGGAAAATGACAGTGCATTAAAAAACTTTTGCAATAGCGGATGTGTTGCTATAGGCCATACTCGTTATAACACGGTTCCACTGTACATTATGTGCTTCTCTCCAGTGACCAAGTTTGGTTCATAGATTCTAAATAGCTTCCCAGCTGCTATATTTCCATTATATTTTACAAAAATAGTCACATTCATTTAAAGAAGCAAAATAATGCATACATTTTTCTGCTGCTATAAATGAAGCATTGTGTTTTAATCCCATTATTCAACAATAAACAGCACAACTGATGCACATACGATCATTTGAAATGTCAATCGCAGCCATAGTTTTGGTTAGGGATGGGTTGATACCACATTTTCTTGATACTCGATACCAGTATTGATACCAAAACATTCTCACGATACTCAATACAGATACTTTTCTCAATACCAAATTAAATTGTGTTTTCAGGTAGTCTATCACATAAAGAGAAAACTTCTTGATTTAGAAACAAATTTTACTTTGACTTTGGGTGTTTCAGAACAACTTGATGTAGCTGCAAATTTTGCAGTGCCTTGCAAATTTTCTTAACAGTACACGAACACAAACTAACTCTACTTTGCAACAGATTTTTATAACCTTGCAATATTTTATTGTTTTAATATGACTAACCATAAGTACGTGAACACAAAACGACACAGATGCAAATTTTACACTGTCTGTCATATTTGAATAATACTAACTATAAGTACATGCATGAACTTGAACAAAAAAAATTGCTCATTTTACTATACAGTATGGGTATAAAGACTTTTTCTATTTTCGGATTGGGTAAGTAAACGCAACAAAATAACAGCATGCATCATAAATGTGATTGTTTAATTTACTCCGAAAGCATTTACACCATCTCATGGTTGGATCCAAGAGCATGATTCATTTAAGTGAATTCGACATGTGCATCATCTGTATCTCTGTAAAGCTGAAATCGCACAGCGCACAGCAGCTTCACAGAATGCATTCTGCAACATGCATAGTGTAATCAGTGCAACTGCTTGCCGAATACGACCCCTCAACACTTGCAAATTGTCAACTTTCGTTCGATACACTTGGGCTTTTACAAATTCCAAGGTTAAGAAATCCAGTGGAGTTAAATCTGGAGATCCAAATGCCCAGGGTCTGTTACCACCCCACCTAATCCAGCGGTTTGGAAACCGGCCATTGAGGTGGTCCTGGACAATTACTGCATGGTGACATGGTGCTCCATCGTACTGAAACACATCATCATGAATGATACCATCTTGAACCAGTTTGGGCTCTGGAAATTGTTCAAGCATGTCTCGATACATAGTCCCTGTTATTATTTTTTCCATAAAGAAGAAAGAATCATACATATTTGTCTTTGTAATTCCAAGCCATACATTGGACTCGGGTAAATCCCTTTGCCATGACACAAATTCTCGTGGTTTTTCAGTGGCCCAGATGTGACAGTTGTGTTGATTGACCCTACCGCAAGTGTGGAACGTTTCTTCATCACTAAAGAGGATGTGTTCCATTAAATTCAAACCTTCATTTTCAATCCACTCAGCTAAATCTGCACACATTGCTGCTCATGTTGGGTAATCTTCTTCATGAAGGTTATGTAGGATTTGAATGTGGTATACTTTCTTCCCTAATCTCGTCTTCAAGATCTTACAGATGGTTGCTCGTGTGGTTCCTCTTTGAACAGTTTATGCGTCAAATCAACAATGTTGGTCTGATGTGGTGGGCCGCCCACTTCGTTTGGCATCAAGAACCGACCCTGTTGTGTTAAACTTCCAGAGCAACTCACGAATAGCTTAATCTGTGGGTCCTGGTTTGTTGAAATGTCTTGGAAACTTCTCCCTGATGACATTACACTTGTGACCTTGAATATGAAGCATCACAACCAAGATGACCACCTGTAACACAAACATAATCGGTTATGAAATAACAAAAATAGAGAGCGACTTTATAGAGACAGTGTGGTTGACACACACTGAAACTATATAAAATCCTACACTACACTTGTAACAAACGGTGGACGGCCTGTAACTCAAACAGCATTAACACCATTTGTTTTGATTCCACACAATCTTGTTTCTNTGTAACAAACGGTGGACGGCCTGTAACTCAAACAGCATTAACACCATTTGTTTTGATTCCACACAATCTTGTTTCTGCAGTGAAAGCTGTAATCATACTTTGAGGAAAATGATATCTCAGTACACATTTATTTTTGCCATTTTGCAGTTTTTTATTTTATGACTTATGGAAATTACTGTAATGTGTTTGTTTACTAAAACTTCTGATAACCGAGAGTGAATTGAGTGACAAGCCGGTAATCAATCCTATTGTTTTCTTTTTCCGTCCAGTCCAGTGCTCGGCGCAAGGTGTGGCCTTACTTCCTCCCCTTACATGATTAGCGAGAGAGGAAGTGGTTGCCTAGCAACTACCACGGCACCATTCCAGACCTGCCAACTTTTATGGTTTGGCCATAAGTTGTACAGGAAATGCAACTTTTTACGGCTGTAACACATTTTTTTACGTATATTTTGTTTTGCCCTGCATGCTTAACGGTATTAGGTTTAGTCATGCACAGTAAATCACGGCTCGATGATCTTCCTTCTCTTTCTCTTTCTCTCATTGGTCTCAAGGAAAGACACATGCGCAGTAAGCAATGCGTGGTCTATATGGCCATCCGTATTATAATACTCAAGTACCACCGTTTGCCACAGTATGTACGAGGCACTGTGCAGCGTTATGAATTCAAAATGGCAGTTTTTGCATCTTTGACAATGCAAACAAGCGCAGTTCAGTGTGAATAGAAGTGGCTGTTACAAAAAAAACGTATTAGTGTACGTGTAAACAACCTGCATGTTCGTGTAGTGATGTTCGTTATTTTTATGGAACTCTAATGAATTTTCTTCTTGTACATGTTGGTAAATGTCAGACAAGAAAAAACTGTATAGTCAGGTTTTTAAGCGTGAATACTCTAGTGATGGTCAAGTTTTATTTTAACAGCTTCGAGTCAAGTCAAATTGTATGAAATTCAAATCTAGTCAAGTTGAGTTTCAAGTGGTATGAAAGTTGAGTCTAGTCAAGTCAAGTTCAGTATAAACATTTTTTTTTGTTAAAATCGAGTTTGCACCATAAATGTAAATGTGTACCTATGTACATGGGTATAACGCTCATCCTTTTTAATATCATCCCCCTCTTGTAGTCACAGTTTACCAACAAAAAAGTTTGGGATTAGTTTCTACCAATAAGAATAATTCTTTACGAGGGTAAGTGATTCACAGCGCTACTTTTTCCCTGTCCCAGACGAGTGAATGACTATGGTAGGGGGGCTGCGGTGGTGTAGTGGTTAGACTACTCACCTCCCGCCTGGGCGAACTGAGTTCGATTCCTGACGGTATTGCTCCCGGATTTTCGCATGTGGGAATTGTGCTGGATGACGCCGTCGCTAGTCGGCGATTTTTCTCGAGGATCTCCCATTTCCCCTACCCTATCATTCTGGCGCTGCTCCATACTCACCTCGCTTCACCTTCATCAGCTGTCAAGACATCGATGTTAAGAGCTGCTCAAATCTATTCACTCACTCACTCACTCACTCACTATGGTAGGAATGGTAATTTCAGCCACGTGATGCTGAAAAAAAAAATTAAGATAACCTTTAGAGGTGTGGAGTGAGAGGGTAGCTTTGAGGCTGTTATACCATTCTCCTATGTTTGTACTATTNTGTAACAAACGGTGGACAGCCTGTAACTCAAACAGCATTAACACCATTTGTTTTGATTCCACACAATCTTGTTTCTACAGTGAAAGCTGTAATCATACTTTGAGGAAAATGATATCTCAGTACACATTTATTTTGCCATTTTGCAGTTTTTTATTTTATGACTTCAAGGAAATTACTGTAATGTGTTTGTTTACTAAAACTTCTGATAACTGAGAGTGAATCCAGTGACAAGCCGGTAATCAATCCTATTGTTTTCTTTTTCCGTCCAGTCCAGTGCTTGGCGCAAGGTGTGGCCTTACTTCCTCCCCTTACATGATTAGCAAGACAGGAAGTGGTTGCCTAGCAATTCGTGTGGTGTCCTCTTATTCTCCCTTTGTTGGTCGGCGGATGTCGTTTACCCTTGGGTACGCTCGACTGTAGTTTGTCACGACCAGGCTCAATGTTGCCTTCCCCCCCTACACGCCTTGCAAGAGCGGAAATGGTTGCCTAGCAACTACCACGGCACCATTCCAGACCTGCCAACTTTTATGGTTTGGCCATAAGTTGTACAGGAAATGCAACTTTTTACGGCTGTAACACATTTTTTTACTTATATTTTGTTTTGCCCTGCGTGCTTAACGGTATTAGGTTTAGTCGTGCACAGTAAATCACGGCTCGATGATCTTCCTTCTCTTTCTCTTTCTCTCATTGGTCTCAAGGAAAGACACATGCGCAGTAAGCAATGCGTGGTCTATATGGCCATCCGTATTATAATACTCAAGTACCACCGTTTGCCACAGTATGTACGAGGCACTGTGCAGCGTTATGAATTCAAAATGGCAGTTTTTGCATCTTTGACAATGCAAACAAGCGCAGTTCAGTGTGAATAGAAGTGGCTGTTACAAAAAAAACGTATTAGTGTACG
Source organism: Clitarchus hookeri (assembly GCA_002778355.1). Classification (NCBI taxonomy): domain Eukaryota; kingdom Metazoa; phylum Arthropoda; class Insecta; order Phasmatodea; family Phasmatidae; genus Clitarchus; species Clitarchus hookeri. The sequence goes on along the minus strand of NQII01003624.1, from coordinate 17,224 downwards.
TGTAAACAACCTGCATGTTCGTGTAGTGATGTTCGTTATTTTTATGGAACTCTAATGAATTTTCTTCTTGTACATGTTGGTAAATGTCAGACAAGAAAAAACTGTATAGTCAGGTTTTTAAGCGTGAATACTCTAGTGATGGTCAAGTTTTATTTTAACAGCTTCGAGTCAAGTCAAATTGTATGAAATTCAAATCTAGTCAAGTTGAGTTTCAAGTGGTATGAAAGTTGAGTCTAGTCAAGTCAATTTCAGTATAAACATTTTTTTTGTTAAAATCGAGTTTGCACCATAAATGTAAATGTGTACCTATGTACATGGGTATAACGCTCATCCTTTTTAATATCATCCCCCTCTTGTAGTCACAGTTTACCAACAAAAAAGTTTGGGATTAGTTTCTACCAATAAGAATAATTCTTTACGAGGGTAAGTGATTCACAGCGCTACTTTTTCCCTGTCCCAGACGAGTGAATGACTATGGTAGGGGGGCTGCGGTGGTGTAGTGGTTAGACTACTCACCTCCCGCCTGGGCGAACTGAGTTCGATTCCTGACGGTATTGCTCCCGGATTTTCGCATGTGGGAATTGTGCTGGATGACGCCGTCGCTAGTCGGCGATTTTTCTCGAGGATCTCCCATTTCCCCTACCCTATCATTCTGGCGCTGCTCCATACTCACCTCGCTTCACCTTCATCAGCTGTCAAGACATCGATGTTAAGAGCTGCTCAAATCTATTCACTCACTCACTCACTCACTCACTATGGTAGGAATGGTAATTTCAGCCACGTGATGCTGAAAAAAAAAATAAAGATAACCTTTAGAGGTGTGGAGTGAGAGGGTAGCTTTGAGGCTGTTATACCATTCTCCTATGTTTGTACTATTNAAAGATAACCTTTAGAGGTGTGGAGTGAGAGGGTAGCTTTGAGGCTGTTATACCATTCTCCTATGTTTGTACTATTTATGTCATGCTGAAACTGTACCTGTCAACCATGACAAGTGTCCCATTATCTGATGTCACCCAGTGTGGCAACAAAGAGGAAGCACTTTGCTGGGAAGCAAAATGACTCAAGTCAGGAATATAACAGACCCACAGGATTTTATCACGTCAACCAAGTTTCAAGGCATGTAGCTGAGTTATTGTTTTCATTCCGGCGCAACTTTAGCATTTAGTAATGTAAAATTATTGATTCGCGAGACATGAAAGGTATGTGCGAATATTTGTTGTTTATAACCTAGAAGCACCGTGACTAGACTTGCACGTTCAGTAGCTCGATGTCTGCTGTAAAAAAACTCGACTCGAGTGATGAGTCGATCGTTGTTGACTCGACTCGAAATTTCAAGTGTCAACCCATCACTGCTTATTGGCCATATCACTTAATGAGATTACAGTTTTTTACAACATTGGGCCAATTAGAATTAGGTTACTCCGGTACTGAATGTTTTGTGGTTCAGGGGCATGTGTCTAAGATATGTGGCACTTAAAACCATCAAATCATGAAAGTGGATCTCAGCTAAAGTATTTTTCTTGAATTGAAATACAGCTACATATGAACTCTTTTCACAAAAATCTGGTATCACTAGTCATAATCTTGAGTTTTGGGCTCTGTGTTATATCTGTAATTAGAGATCTTCTTAGTTTGTGTAGCAAAAGAAATTTCAACTGTACATTTCACAAACGACTTATTAATGGTTTTTGCATGTGTTTGTACAGAACGAAGGCAAACCATGTTGTTCAGTGCAACAACCACAGAAAAAACAGAAGCACTTACAAAACTTGCACTGAAAAAAGAACCAGTGTATGTTGGAGTTGATGACCTGAAAGAAAAGGCAACAGTTGAGGGTCTTGAACAAGGTAATGACCTTCACATTTTTTGTGTTATACTCTGTGCGACTGGCATAGTGATTTATTTTGATTTGGTTTGTGTGTTTTGTTTTAACTCGGAATTAATTCATTGATTAGGCCCAAAACTTGCAACCAAATTTAATTGTAACTAGATTAACTTTTTATGTTGTGAGAAGGTGTAGTGCTAAGCCAATACAGATACCTAATATTTAAAACCTGCTGGTATTAAAAATATCAGAACTACCCAAACCAATCTTTTTAAAAAGTTACTGAAAACCAATATTTTCGTAGTTGGTTTTTTCTTCCCTTTTTGTGATAACAAATTGTATTAATGAAAATGTGTCTTCCTATTAAGGTTTGATTTTGAAGGAAATAATTTTGATTCTTTGCATCACAGTGGTTAGCCAATTTTTAAATACCTACAAACCAATTCTGGCTAGAATTGAGGAATTGAAATTGTTAAATTTGTTACCTTNGTTAGCCAATTTTTAAATACCTACAAACCAATTCTGGCTAGAATTGAGGAATTGAAATTGTTAAATTTGTTACCTTTATGCATTCAATTTGATTCTAGAGTTTATATTTATTGTTCAGTGTAGAAAATGGTTATTATTTGATTACGTATGTGTAAATATGTGTCTATTGTATTCCTAATTTAGCACNGTTAGCCAATTTTTAAATACCTACAAACCAATTCTGGCTAGAATTGAGGAATTGAAATTGTTAAATTTGTTACCTTGATGCATTCAATTTGATTCTAGAGTTTCTATTTACTGTTCAGTGTAGAAAATGGTTATTATTTGATTACGTATGTGTAAATATGTGTCTATTGTATTCCTAATTTAGCACANTGTTCAGTGTAGAAAATGGTTATTATTTGATTACGTATGTGTAAATATGTGTCTATTGTATTCCTAATTTAGCACAGGAATTTTACATGTGCTATCTTTTCTTTGCATTTTAAATTTTGAATGAAGCAAATAAATATCTAAACAAATTTTGCATTGTAGATTTTTATAAAATGGCATATTCTGGGAACAGCAAATATTTGGTCTGCAGTTGTTGTTAACCTATGTTTTTACTCATGGTGGAAGTGTAAGCATTTTATTTTTGAGGGTAGTTAACCACATATACAAAAACAAACGTAATGCCTGGAATGGTAAACAGCTAAAATGTGGGGCCATTTTCACCGTTGTGGAAAATGACTAATGCAAATGATACAAGGTGCATTTTTTGCAGTATTAAAATTTCAAGAGGTTGAAAGCTCCAGACTACTACACAGTCGAATCACATTATTATGACCACCTGCTAGAAGTGCCATCTGCCGCACGTAGCCCATGACCAGAGATCCGAGAATTTCTTGAGTAGCATGTCCTAAAATTCTTGAGTAAGAGAGGCAAAAATTCTTGAGTGAAAACACAAAAATTCTTGAGTAAAATGCAGATTTGTTTACTGCCAATAATACGTATTTTAGACAGAAAAATGGCGCATTGAAATTTAAAAAAATTACAACAAAACTAAGTACACAAACATATTTTATACTTTTGAAAATCTCACATAAACCTAACTTAAGANTAAAAAAATTACAACAAAACTAAGTACACAAACATATTTTATACTTTTGAAAATCTCATATAAACCTAACTTAAGAAACTGACTNGTTTTGTAAAAATCTTGCAATAAGTAGTTTCAAATATAATGCTCAGTATGCTAATGTGTACACATCTCACTTGCAGGCCTAACAAAAAAATTATTTTTAAAANCTAGACATTTCTACAGGTTTTAGATGTTAGCATTTTTTTTGTAGTAAAACCCTGCAATAAATAGTTTCAAATATAATACTCAGCATGCTAATTGTACACATCTCACTTGCAGGCCTAACAAAAAAATTATTTTTAAAAATTGTTCTTAGAAATCTTTTGAAATAAGTTTCTAGCGAGAAAATTACGATTTCAAGAAATGTCATAATTTTCCTTCATATGCATAGGAAGAGAGAAGTTCAAGATTGGTCAGACTCATATTTGTCCTCCTGTTTGTATGAACACAAGAAAATTGCGAGAATAATCATTCACAGTCCACATTTGACACTGGCATCCAAATAGCTGTTAGGGCTCCCACCACAAAGGCCTTGTGGTCATCTTCCATGTATTTAAGTGCTTCCAAGACATTTATATTAGTATTTGTCTTCATTCTCTCTTTGAGCTCTGTGTACGCATGTACACCCTCAGCAAGTTGTAAGTCTTGCAGAGATGGAATTCTTGAAAATAGAACTTGAAGTCTGGTGCTGCTAACTTCCTGGGTCAGAATGTTTTGCTTGTGAAGCAAGTCCGTGACTGGTTCCAAGAACTTGCGAGCAGGATCCTCTGCCATAAGCTTGTCCAGTTTCATGGACATATGCTATGCTGTGTTCTTGAGCAGCTCACTGGTTTTGCCTTTGTGCAGAGACTTCAGTTTGTTCATTCCATTCTTCACTTCATCACTGAAGACCCCTTCACCAAAGACATGTAATCTTCGTTTCAAAAACTGAAGTTTGGGATGTACTTCAGATGCAATAGGCATGGAATTAGTTTCCAAATTCACCAAGTGATTTGACGAACAAAGATTGGACATGCAACATACTGAGCTCCTCTTCACCGAGGCTCTGAAGATGTGTCAAACAACTGTTGAAATTGTTCTCCCTTGCCGCCTCCGACTCAAAAAACTAAACAAGATTGCCCAGTTGTCAACAAGCCATTCAACTGATGTCAACCTCGAGTTCCACCAGGTTGCAACAGGGACGGGGAAAAAATCTGCCTTGGAGCCTTCTTGTTGCAAAAAAAGCTGAAAAGCATGATGTTTCTTTCTTGCATTAAAAAATATCTGCTTCACAGATACCACCAGTTGGTTCAAATTGGACAGACTGTTTTTGACCAAAACACTAAGGAGATTCACTTTATGTGCTCAGCATTGCACTTGCACAACTTCATTAGGCAACAGGATTGAACGGCCACCAAAACAAGATTTCATATATGAAGCTGAATCACTGACAAATGCAACCACTTGATGATATCCTACTTCCATATCTTGCAATGCATCAGAAATTGCTCGTGCACAGGTTCTACCATTTACTGCTTCCAATGAAGTCACTGCAGCCACATACTGTTGCTGAGAGTAGGTGGGCTCCACTGTAGACAGCAATACAACATAAATTGCTCTTCCTAACGTACGTGTCTGTAGTTTCGTCTGACATTTTAGCAACTTTTTTTAAATTTTAGTGCAGCAACCACTTCCTCCTTCCTTAACTTGGCCAAATGTGGTAATTAATCTCGACCAAGGGCATAACTGCTAGGCAAGTCTCCGCCACCAACTACGTACTTGCACACCCAGTTTCTGAATGCTGGATGGTCTGCTTTCTCCAATGGTATGTTGGCAGATACCATCATCTCAACTGTAGCAGTTATGAAGTCCATTTTAGCAACCTAAAAAAATGAGAGAAAATTAATATCAAAAGAATATTATTCTGCAGAAATGCCTAAACTCTTAACATCATTTACTCAAATTACAGATTAACTGGAGGTCACATGTGTGTAAATATTTCTAGATTGCTAGCCAACAGTAATTTCCCTTTGGAATATTTTAATTCCCTAGTAAATCTGGGTAGCAAGAAATTTTTTTTCATCATTATTATTAGTTGCATAATAAATCAAATTGATTATAAATATTTTATTCCTGTAAGTATCTCAACAACCTATGCACACTGAAAAGGGATGAATAATCATTTGTGTTGTTCCTTTGGTATCTATACGAGGAGGTGAAATACAGCAATAATATAATAAAACTAACTTCAGTCTAGCGGTACAGTTGACTCCCTATTTACCGTTTTTCAAGGGACTGTCAAAAAATTTACATACATGCGAGATTTCAGTAGATGAGGGTTCTGACATGTACGTCAATAAAATACAATTTCTGACCTTATTATACTTTATTTTGAATATAATGAGAGCTATACATTATCTGCAAACAAAGTTTAGCTAATAAATACTATAAAAATGGGATTTAAAAAAAGTATTACTGGATTAGTATTACTGTGTAAATAATACATTAAAAAAACACCTCAACTCGTTTAAAAAAAAGATATATCACCTCAAAATGCTGTATATAATTGATTGTAATCTGACACCAAATGTAAGGTAAAGTAAATTTTTAATGTCCCGCGCGCACTCTATCAACTGAGAGTGTGTGGAGAGATTATCGATCAAGCAGTGTGTTCATGGAGGTCAGTTGGTTGATGTAATGCGTGGAAAAGAGGGGGGGAAATGTACTCTTCTGCTTCGCAAAATGTTGGTCACGCTTTGCACGCGTGGCAAATGTCTGTCTTTTAAAGAAATTAATGATATTTCACAGCAAAAAATTTATAATTTTGAGACAGAAAAGAATAAATAAGGCGATTAAAATTTATTTCTTTAGTCTTTTAATAATTAATCATTACAAATCACGCCCTCTCATTTTCCCTGTTGCAGGTTACACCACACTCAGGCTTGGTGCTTACCTATTATTACATCACAAAAGATGTTGAATAGGCATATCTATTTATTCAAAAGATGTGTCTCTATTGAAATCAATTAATATAAATCCTCTGATTTCCCCGCAGGAAGTTACTGAAAATTAATTTTACGCTTAGTAATACAAGTCGCTCAATGTTCAAACAATTTTTGGCGACAAGAGGAGGTCGTGTGAAGGCAAGTGCGTACGGCTGAGAGAGAGAGCACGTGCTTTTTCTTTTGCTAGGCAAAAGGGTGGGAGGTGCACGGCTGAGAGAAAGAAAGAGAAAGAGAGAGGATGCTAGGTTGCCACACTGGTTGCTAGGTAACCACTTCCCCTCTCGTGAAGCGTGAAAGGGGAGGTAGCAAGCCAGATGTGTTGCGAAGACAGGCAACGCGCCGCAAAGCAGTTACTAGACGTTTGCATAAATAACTAGCTTATTAATGATTGTTGCAGGAAATCTTAGATGACGGGCCAAAATATGCTTAGATCGACGCAACATACGATAAACGATACGAGCGGGTAGCTTTATCATTATTTATACAGGATTTTTGCCAGGACCACTGAAAATTAACTGTGGATACGGTTTATCGGTACATGCATTGTTGGTGCAACTGTATTTATTGCTGTTAACAAAATTTTGTGCGAATTGTTTGGGTCAGAATAAATAATTTTTAAACTGATTCCACTGTGAGTGCAATTATAAAACTGATTTCATTCTACTTTGGAAGCAGCTGCTTTCTGAATTAAAAAGGCAAAGCTTTAATTTTTCTGGTTACATATTTTTCTTACGGNACTACTTTGGAAGCAGCTGCTTTCTGAATTAAAAAGGCAAAGCTTTAATTTTTCTGGTTACATATTTTTCTTACGGGAGGGGGGCTAAAATGGGTCAAGGCGGAAATTAAAAACCACCCGTTTCACAAACAAGCTGTTAACACAATCATGGGATAGAATGTGATATTTGAGATGGACTAGGCAAAGACGGCAGATGTATTACAAGGATAAAGCATAAAATAGTCTATTATAGTGGGGAAAACTTGCGTTAGACCACAAAGGAGAAGGGAACAATGTGACGTTACTAACATGAACTTGGCAAGATAAGTTCTGCAGATGGTGTGAAAGAAAATGAAAATTGACGAGAGGTGGAGTACCCTGAACAAAAAAAACAGGAGAGGTAACAAGAAGATGAAAATGGCGAAGGGGTGGAGAACCATTTAACAAAGAAGAGTGAGGGAGAGATGACCTTGTCTTGCCCTTGTCGATTAAGGGAAGGGAAGTGTGACTACATGGTCACACGGAACAAAGGAANGGAGAGATGACCTTGTCTTGCCCTTGTCGATTAAGGGAAGGGAAGTGTGACTACATGGTCACACGGAACAAAGGAAATTATGGGCGACGGATTTTACAAAGCTGATAAACATTAACACAGATTTAAGCGCACACAAGAATATCTTTGTCTGGAGGCGGCTCGTGATGCATCAAATCCTTAAACTTTAGAACTTAAAACTTAAAAAATGGTGCATTATATACGGTAGGCAAATTCTTCAAAAAATTAATAGTAACGATTTTTTGTTCTAAAAAAACTGAAATTTTGCACGTTATTAATATATAACAATATCTTAATCATTTAGGTGCCAATATAGTGTTTGTACATTATTATAATCAAATCTTTTAAACACCTATTTCAATTCTGGTCATCACATAGGGAGACTTCATCAGGATAATGTAATTTTAACTATGTCCGTACCTTTGCTGTCTTAGCACCTTCAATTGCCTCCAACATAGTTTTCTGTCGCTTTCCTTTCTTAACAGCTTCAACGTGACCGTAACTCCGCACTTGTTCCTCGACGCTGTCTGAGGTTTCCCACGCTACTGTTTTATTGCAAAAACGGCATATCATGACTCCTCCCGATTTAACCATGCCTTCTTGAGAAAACTACTTTACTCTTTCGTCAATATTTAATTTTGGTGGCATTTTAAAACAGATCAGATAAAACTCTCCAACCCGCGACTGAGTCACTCGCTAGTTCCGACATGTTCGTACATCTTTCGCCTTCTCGGTAGCCCAGTGCTACCACCACCGCACCTTGGCACGCACATTTAATGATTTTTTGATATCTGTAAATTTGTTGAAGTTATCGAATGCATGTCAAAATTCGTGGATACGCAATAATTTTAAGAAATTCGCGAGTAATTCGCGAATCGAAAACACCAAATAAAAACTCTAAAATGCATTATAAGTCATTCCCCATTATTAAAAAAAGTTCTAAGATTTTTTGCGAATTCGCGAATTTCTCGGGTCTTTACCCATACCGTATGGCCCGTGATCTGGGCTGGTGAAGTGGGTATATAATACGACTTAAAGGCTGGCTCTACACAGTGCACTTCCTGCTGTCATGGGTAAGGATGGGATTTTCCAGCACGATTATGTGCATTGCCACATGGTTAGAAGTGTACGTATGTGACTGGAAGAGTACGATCAAGACTTCAATGTTCTTCCCTGGCCCCCAAACACCCCCAATCTCAATCCAATTTAACATCTGGTGGGACCACCTCGATTGTCGTGTTCGCCGTCTGTCTCCTCCGCCATGCACCCTTCAACAGTTGTGGGATGCACTGCAGACAGCGTGGCTTCAAATACCTGTGGAGACCTATTAGCACCTGACTGAGTCACTGCCAGCTCGTCTAGCGCTTTCCTTGCTGCGAAGGGCGGTTACTCTGGATACTAGCAAGTGGTCATAATAATGTGATTCGACTGTGTACAAGTATGACAAAGCACCTTGCACGTTTACACAGAGTTAGAAGTGTAAAAGATAATTTTTAAAGTACATGAAGCTGAAAAAATTCTTTAAAATGCTTTCATGTATTATTAAATATTTGTCATGCTGTATCGACTTGTTCAAATAGATATTATTTATAATAATACTTTCCATGTCAATTTAGAATATTTCTCTTTAACTTTAACTGTTGTTGTTATTAAATGAGTGAGAACTGAATTGAGTTCATAATTAAGAATCAAACAAGATTGTTAGAATCAGAGTCAGTAAAAACTTGGAATTGTCCCACCACTAATAATAAGCTTTGAAAAGTTGCACTTGGTATATCATTAATATAAAATTTTACCCTTTTGAGAAGTTTTCCTATTTAATAAGCATACGTTTTGAATTTTTTTAAATGTGTTAACAGGATTTCACTTTACTCATACATAGTTTTTTTCTCTTTACAAATAGGCTAAACATCTTTATAATTATAAGTTACTATGTACATACATAAAGTGTACCACATTTGTTCTCATTCTTTGTGTGTGTGAATGCAAGTAAATTGATGGGTGCCCATGCTAATGTGCATGTGCATATGTAAAAATATATTTAAACAGCTCTTAATTAGAGTTGTGAAAGTACCTGTAGTTGATTATTTTTGGTAAACATCATTATACAATTTTATTACAAAATTAAAAACTATAAATGCTGTGGAATTAGATATTTTTCTCCATAGTGACTAAACAAAACACGAGTGTTGTGTAAAGTTCAAATTATAAATTAACGTTTCTGCAAGTTAAATTATTTGGTTACATGAATATGATAACAAACATGTTGAACTGTTAATGTCACATATAAGTTCATACATGCTCTGCAGTGAAGTACAGTAAATAGAGAATTTTAATATGTAATTGGATTGACAGTAAGTCTACTTAACTTTCAGCTTGCAGGATTGTGTAACAATGTGTGAATTGTTCTATAGGTTATGTTGTGTGTCCATCTGAGAAGAGATTTTTGCTACTGTTCACATTCCTGAAGAAGAACCGCAAGAAGAAAGTGATGGTCTTCTTCAGCTCTTGCATGTCTGTCAAGTTTCACCATGAGCTTCTCAATTACATTGATCTTCCTGTCATGAGCATTCATGTTAGTAGACTATTTACACTAGTATTAGTTACAGACTAAGTTTTGTTTACCTATTTTAATGTTCTAAGTATTGTAGCTACGTCTTATTATGATAGTTGTTTTCACAGTTGTAAAACCATTACATTAGGCTAAGTTGTCAAAGAATTTATTTGTAATATTTATATTATGCAAGCTCACAAGGATATTATCATGATATTTCTTTACTACTTTTTTGTGCATAATATCAATATGTAATTTAAAGTGTGTTTAGAAGTGTCGGACAACATGATATGAACTTTTCGTAAAATTAGAAAGAAAGAATATCGGTACATAGGAAAAAATATATGGATGCATGCCTAGATGGGTGATGGTGCAGTTGTGCAATGTTGGGCACCACCTTAAGCAGGGTGCCACTTGCTATCGGGTAGCTGTCTGTAATAGTTTGTGACTTACATCTCAACCAACAAGACACCAGTTACTATGGGTTAGAAAGCAGCGCTGCACCCGTCTTGACATGGAGTAGATCTTGTCTATATATCCTATTCTCTCTATAGGCTTCCAGACTGCAGCTGATAGTGACTGGTATACCTGCCACCAAATTTGGGCTTTTTGTGGTAGTACTGGTGATGGTAGTGAAGTTGGGTGTGCACCCAAAAGTGCTCTGCAGGAGTAACATGTGCTCTATTGCAGATGCTAACACAAACTGTCTTTCGGTAGCATAGATAGAGGGCTGAACCTTTCACTAGTAAATAATGAAAAGTCTCCCAGGATTTGTATTTCAAGGTCCAGTAAGGAAGTGCTTAAGTTGGGTGTGTAGGTGATTGGGTTTGTGTAGTTTTTGCTTCTCAAGATTAGTACTCCCATGCCGGTCTAATTTCTTTTCTTTGTGTGTACTTAGACTCGGGTATATTCAGATGGTAGCACAGCTATAGACAACGCGTGTAGGATGCATGTACACTTTCTTCGTACTTCATTGTGTGATGGAATGGTATAGAGAGGGACAGGTATGGTCCATTTGCAGTTTCTTCACACTCTTTAAATTAAAACTTTGAAAAATCACCCCATCCATGATGTGCTCAGTTGTTTCCCAAATATGTCACTTATCACAAGTGTTTTATATTTTTGGATAAATTGAAATTTTACGTATATTTGATCTATAAAGTAAAATATTTGATTTATATTTAATATGAATGAAGACGGGGAGAAAATAGGTGTGTTGGTAATACCTAGTAAGAAATAGATCTTATGCGAAATATTATAGTGGAACCCTGTTATAACAGCCCCTCTTACAAAATTTTACTGTGTAATAAGCTGCCTTCTTTTGGTCCACAAATTGTTTTTCAATACATAATAACCCTCTTATAAAGTTTTCCCTTATATAAGGCTGACATTTCTTGGGCCCTTGAGAAATGTTATAACAGGGTTCTACTGGATTACACTGTGTGTGTGCACGGATGTGGTATTACACTGTGTGTGCACGGATGTGGTGTAATGTCCCTTTGGTGAAATTTTCTAGACTTAGTTAGACTTTGTTTGCATGAGGCGGAGAAATAGCCTGGAAGTAGAACTTCAGCAGGGTTTCAGAAAATTTGGATGTAACCATAGTTAGACTAGACATGAATAAGCACAGAATGTGTGGAATAAGGGGTCGTCAACATGGCGAGAAAAAAGGGGTGCCAAAGGAATAACTCCTGCCCATGTTGGATTGCTGTCTGCTGGATTATCCTGAACTTCAGGAACAATCTTTGTGAGATGATTCATTATGTGAAGTGCTGTAGAAAACAGAATATGGTCTATGACCATATAAGTATATTCCAGAAAGGTTTATTAATTTACCTTGCGACCCCAGGGTATCGTCACCAGCACCTTGTGTGAAAATGCCAACACCCCAATCGTCCCGAGTCCCATAACCACCAACAAATGAGCAGTTGGCAAGCTGATAAGGAAATATTGATTCAAATTCTCTCTCTCAAACAGCTTAAACTCCTCATCCATCCAAAACCAGAATAAGTTAAAGGTTTAGGGGTAAATCTGGATACTTTGCCACAGGAATCCTTTTACACAAACCTAGTGAAACAAAAAAAAGTTTCTTAATTTTATTTTATACACTACAATATTTCAGAGATACAACTTTCAAATATAATACACGTACAATTTCATTTTTAAAACCAGTTTGTTTTTTCTTAATGCAATTGGGCGTAAAATTATACCAAAATAGCAGTATAAATAGTTACATAAAAATTGTGCCTCAACGTGATATAAAGTTGCTCACACAAGCATAATCAAACCTTATTACGATTACATAATATACAAGCCACATGGCTTCTCCCAAGTATATTTATGGCACATTAAATACTTTATACTTTACAAGAAAATGCAATAAAACAGGCCATCATGCCTATAAAATTTTTCATAATGAAACCCTGCCACAGAATACGGAGTTCAAAATGCCCATATTAGCATTGGCCAGAAGGGTCCATTAATACAATACTTATCTTAAANGCCACAGAATACGGAGTTCAAAATGCCCATATTAGCATTGGCCAGAAGGGTCCATTAATACAATACTTATCTTAAATGCATGATGACACAGACGGGAGCCGAATACCTCGAGATGGTCCCAGCCCAACCTGGCCTTTTATACATCAGAAATTTACACCCCCTCTCTACTGGGGAAGAAATATTGCAACATTGCGGTTTTCATAATCAGTTGGCTTATGGCATCATAGACAATCTAAGTTCTTTATTTAAATTGATGCATGCGCAGGAACAGTCTTTTTTTTCTTGTCTTCGTTATTCTACATCTTGCAACTTTGCCAACACTTGGGGGAAGGGGACGAGTCAAGGCGCAGCGACATCATGAATCACGTGATCACCCTGCCGGCAGCGCTAGGGGAGACATTCGTTGCTCCCAGCATTATGAATTTTGACGTGCACAAAGACAGCCGGCTGCCAGACTGCGGTCACTGCTAGACGGCAGCCCCATTTGTCAGCATTTGTGGTCAGTTTTTTGGCAAGGATGGAGATGTTCACAACCCAGCAGACGAAACTTCCAACTTCAATTTAAGGTAAAGGAACACCATAATGTCTCCTTTTCAGGTGGCATGTAATTATTTCCACAGGGATGTGGAAATTTTTCGGTTGGGGCTCGTAGGGTGCTGAAGGGAGATACCCAGGCATCTCAACCTAATTTCCGCTAATATTTACAGGTATAAAAATTTTTTTTTAACATTTATTTAGGTTTATTATGTATGTAAATATTTGTTTAATTATGTTTTTTTTCTCTCTCTCTCTCTCTCTCTCTCTCTCTCTCTCTCTCTCTCTCTGTGTGAAATTAAGTAACCAGAATAAAATTTGTGATATGATTTTATCTGTGTTATGTTAGTTTGTTGGTAACACTCATCCAAGCAGTAAGTTATCTGAAATTTTATTTTGGCAGCTTGTTTTGTATGCTAATTTTTATCATATTAGGGTATCACTAAACTTCTTATCTGTGACGGGACAGGAGGAATCTTGGGGGTTTCACCTTTGTGTTTGGTCAACATAAGCCAGGGCGATGCTGAAATCCAGTTTAATTTGTGCTGAATCGTCATAATTCGACGCGTCACGGGTGTTGTCATTCACCCGCTCTAGTCTAGCCACAGCTGCGGCCCCCTCTTAAGAAGAGCAGTTACACTGCACACGCCACAGTACGCCTTCAAGCATAAGGTTGACTTGTCCAACTGATGCCTCCTGCTGTGCCGCAACCCGCTTCGCACCACGCCATTGCTCTCTTACTCCTCCAGCCTTCGGGTGCGTGAGGTGAAGGAGCTGTCAGCTTCGGCCATCTCCGCCGGCTCACCGCCAAACTCTCTCTCTTCAATCTCTCTCTACCACCACCTCCTCACCCCCTGTGCTGGCCATGTGGGCAGCTTATAAATAGAGCTTGCAGTCCTCAGTTCAAGGCTGTCTTGCATCAGTCTAGTGGCAGAATGGCATGTTGCCAGATGCCCAAGAGTCAACCGACTTCAAGTCGTCACTGCCATTCGCGGTACTGTCGAGAGTCGTACTCGCATGATACTGCCTCGATGCCTGCCAGCACGCCGAAGCCTGCCGCGCTTCCAGCTACCTCTCTTAGCTCACCCGCAGTTGATTCGAGTTAGAGTACCGCTGACTTTGGGTCCCCCTCCCTTTTTTTTTCACCTCGAGCTGCAGCATCTTCTGAGACTAGGTCACATATGGGTTGGCAACCTGGATTGCCCCTTCAGGCCCTAGTCAGCGTACAGGCTAGTTTATGTGAATGAGCAATCAGTAAACAGTCATAAATCAACTTAGTTGTGTTGTCACTACCAAGGCTCTCTCTCTCTTTCTTCACCTCCTGTTTTTTCACCAAACCTGGTGAGGTATCCTTGGTGCCGCCCATCAGCAGCTGGACCCAGTAGTGTGTGTGTCAAATTTTAGGCGTAGCATCCCATGTGTTTTACCAATTATTGTGCTGAAGGTGTGGACATAAGAGAAGAGGTCCTCAAAATACCTTATTTTCTTAGGTTATGAGATTTGAGTTTTGGAGTGTTATACCAGCTTCATCACCATGTTGTGGCCATCGGCATCATCTGTGGTGTATGGTATAGTTCAACCAGCATATCCTTACTTTCTGCCCTATTGATTAATATGAAATCTTAGAAGGTTTTGTATAAATTTTACTACAAATTTAATGATTATCTGGAGCTTTATCATAGAATGTCAAGCCGGCCCCAGGAGCCTATGTCATTTCCTGCATGTTCTGATCCTTAGTTAAGTAATTTTGCAGCATTTTTGATGAACTGATAAATTATTATATTCGCAACAGTCACCATCTACCTCATTATGTCATTGATTGATACTAATCTGATAGTTGGGATAAAAGGGTGAATTTAATTTTTTTTTATAAGAATTTTATTAAAAAAATTTTTTTAGCTATTTAATTTTATTAATTTTCACTACCTACTTCACTCCTAATAGGCAGTATTGCATTAGTTTAAGGGGGAGGGGGTGTTTTTTTATAGTGATGTAACTATATTTATGCTATTTCATTTTGTAGTGTTGTTTGAAATGGTCTATTGGATTTATTATTAAGAGTGATTCTCTTACAGTACCTATGTGTCTATTCTGTCTCTCTCGCTCATTTACTCATTTATTTACCACGCGTTTGTTTCATCTTTATCATATTATGTATTTAAGAACTGTGTGTAGTGATTTTAATAGTGCCAAGTTTTCTTTGCTGAATATTGAAGTACCATATGAGAATAGTACGCACAATTAATCATTTCCTTCAAACACACATGGACACGTTTAAACAATCTTGAATTCATTTTTTTCTTGACCGGGTAGAACCTTTATTACTAAATTAATTATTTATTTGTTATTTGCAAAGTACCACAGAATATGTATGTGAGATGAAACAACAAATTCTTGAATAGTATCAGCCTAATATGATAACTGCCATGTGTGAACATTTAGTGGATAATGTCGCTTGTCATTAGGAAATCAGAGGGTACAATGTTAGTAACCAACAGAACCAACACTTATGGGTGTTTTTCAGTTGTTATGACCATGTATGTATTGAAGAAACACAAAACGTTGCCTTGGTATAATATTTTTAGGTGAAAAGTTCTATAGAAAACATGCAATAATTGAAAGGGTGCCATAGTTACCTGCCTGAAGGGTGATGTTATTACCTGCTCAATGTCCACAAATGACAGATATCAAATCACGTGAACACTTTTCACAAATTTTCTTAATCTCATATAGTTCCTGACAATTTGCAAATTAATTTTAATTCTCAATTTTCAAGGGTTGGCAGTATCCCTCCCTTAGCGGTTCCACCTGGCTGGCACATGATTTGCATTATGGAGCTTCGATAGAAAACACGTGATTAAAAAATAGTTGAATATCTTGCACTGGCGTCTAAACATGAAAAGTATTTAAGAAATGTTTTGTGTCGAAATATATGTATCTAATTCTCATTTAAATTCCAAGGGTTATTTTTTTGGGCATGTAAATGGCTAAAACAGGTGTTTTGTGAATAAGGTTTTTGTTACTAAATTTTTTACCCAAACACTTTAGAGTTGTCTTTTGACACACATACTTTTCTCCTTCAATGGTGTGCTGTAAATATGTAGGGTTGCCACTTAAAGTCACGTTCAGGCACAGATGAAAAGACTACGCACCAGTTGCATGCAGTGTGAAAAGAAGCGATGAGGAAAGTGGTGAGTGAGCAAGAGTCAGCCTTAGAGCTCATGCTTTTCGAGACCTCAAACAAGCAAAATAGTTGCAGGCGNGAGTGGTGAGTGAGCAAGAGTCAGCCTTAGAGCTCATGCTTTTCGAGACCTCAAACAAGCAAAATAGTTGCAGGCGGGCGGGACCCTTTACAATAACATTAGGAAATAGTTCATATAATGTTTTCTACCTCATTTTTCATATGAATCATCTGAAAAAGTTTGTACTGTACCTGGAGTAGAGGAACATTCTGTATGGGGAGAACAAACAAGCCAACACAGGATACTGCTGCATCCAGAGGATCCAACTGGTTGTAATCCAGTAGCAGAGGACGACAGCTCCAGCATCATATCTAGCATAAAGCTTGTTGTTACAAGGGAGTCACTTTAATCCTACATGTGTGGGATGGCAAGAAATGCCTAGTACACAAATTGTACATGCTTTGTTTCATTTTTGCACTTATTGCACAATGGGCATGGGAATACTGAGCAATATTTCGAAGTGACGAAAATTCTGAAAATGTACTGGTTTTACAGCTGTAGACACATATATTGTTAAATGTTTTAACTTCCATCNAAGTGACGAAAATTCTGAAAATGTACTGGTTTTACAGCTGTAGACACATATATTGTTAAATGTTTTAACTTCCATCGCAAATTAAATACAAGCAGATGTTGATCACTTCATGAATTTTTAATAGTTTAAAATTGTTTGAAATATTTAAAATAAATAAATTTTTCCAGCAAT
>NQII01003623.1:223491-249649 GCA_002778355.1 Clitarchus hookeri | reverse complement strand
CAGAAACTGGTGCTTGGCCTTGATGGTACCCTTGAACAGTCGGGCGGGTAGGCCGCCGGCTCCGCACAAAGTCTAGATGGGGTACGTTAGGCTTGCACGTTGGTGGAGCCACTGGCTTGCCTCTCACTGCTGTGTGTCGGACAGTCGTCAACATAGGTCCTGTATAGGGTCTCCCAACCAGGCGGGCTGGCATCGCCCACTGTCTCGATGCCTAGAACCAGGGGCAGGCCCAGGCGGAGGTACTCAACCAAGGAATGCGCAGCTCCAGGAATTTTAACTAAGGAGACAAACAAGTTACGGGGGAGAACTGCGAGATGAGGCCTCAACAGTTGGCGGGTGGCGTGAGCTCATTCCCGGGAGGTTAAGTAGCTGAAGGCTGGGGCAGGTTGGTTGTGCAGTGCTTGTTTCTCGGCGAGGATAGCAGCTGCCTTCCTGTCGCTCCACTTACTTCTCCTTCTGAGTGTGAACAGCATTTACCAGGGATGAAGTTCTACGAGCCACGTCCGCACTAGTGTGGCAACCAACCATATCCCTAACTGAAGTGTAGCCCAGAAGGGGTAGATCCCTCCTTGTCAGAACTGGAACTACTTCCAGCGGGTTTATACGCAGTGGATGGAGTAGGTTAACTGACAAGGGTGATCTAGCCTCTTCGTCATGTGTCTTGGAAGTGGTCGCGGCTCTACCGTACGTGTGCANAGGTTAACTGACAAGGGTGATCTAGCCTCTTCGTCATGTGTCTTGGAAGTGGTCGCGGCTCTACCGTACGTGTGCACCAGGTACCTTTGCGTGCCTAGTCCACAGTATTAGTGGCCGTCTAATGGGTTGTATTTTGATGACGTACGTCAAGTCCTTTTTAGGGGACAGGCTGCAGTCCTACTCTATATTCGGCAAACCAGTTCTACAACCGCAGTACCCTGCCTCTCCTTTGCGNACCTTACGCACTACCAGAGCGACACTTACTAGGAAGGAATACGCAGAATTCACACAAGAAGGAACAGACGGTGGTTAGACTAGTAATGTGTTTTATTCCAACCTGAATGTTGCATCCATTTCTTTGATAAAATTCATACATATAGGCGAGGTTAATGGAATAAACAAATGTGTATTGTACTCTCAAATATTAATTCACAAAGCAAGTTGCTGAAATATTTTCTCATGAAACTATGTTTCTAAAATAACAGTTACACATCAAATTTGTTTATTTTAGATTTTTAATGTTGCTCTAGCAACTTTCGGGAATACATACTCTTTATTTTAAGACTTCATGGACTTTCAATTATGGAATAATGATAACACGAAAATAATAGTAGTATGGCATGCTAGACAGTTGAATGCTGGGGTGTTCCGACCACACCTCACAAAATTCTAGATACAAATGACGAAAAATGAAACTCGAAATGAATTGGAACACGACCTCACTTTCTGCCATCGCCGAACATTCTTTAAAGAAATGCCGAACGCATGTTCAGTTGCACTGTTGTTTGAGTCTTTGGCAAATTTAATAATTAGAAGCTTTTTGAGTAATATGAATTTTGTTCACCTTTTGGTGTCCAAGCGCTAGATGTATTACAATCTTCTATGTGATCTGTCATTAGAGATCAAGGAAAATTGAACCTAAACAAAGCTGAAACGTAAACAATTTACTGGGTAACCATAGATGTATGCAATAAAGTGAGTACGGTATAAAGCGCACTCTGTGAAAATGCAGTATCGATGCGTTGTTACAGCGCTGTTTACACGTTGCACACGTACATACAGGTAACCTGTGTTTCCTAGTCACGAATATGAAACATTTTCCGACACAAAATTTAACACGCACTACGGTAAGAAAATATTACGATTGGAAACTTTTCACCAAAAACGTGTTTCAAAACTAATGTTTCTCATTGGAATAGGGAATATTCCTAGGTAATTTTTCCCGCAGACTTTACATGTTGGCGACATTGCATTGACAATAACATTGCTCATGTTTGCTGTTTTAAGGTTAGCCGTTGTTTACGAATATGAATTTATTAAGTTAAATTTAATTTATCACGAGATGGATCAATTACTGTTTTATGTACTCACTTATATTGCAGTACTTTGAGTGTAGCACGGGCAGACCATGAATATATGCAAAGTATGTCGAAACTTCAGCTTCTTGGTATTACTTTTTTATCGATACTAAATTTGAGGCCAAGATAGTATTTTGAGGTTTGATTTTTGGGAAAAAATACCTCAACCTATTTTATGGGTAAATATGGTATTTTCATAACAAATTTAGACCATTAACTACAAAATTAGAATACATCTACTAAGATTTGAACAGACTTTAACAGCCAGGTGTTCTTGTGCTTCTAAACTATGTACTATTGCAGTTAACTTGTGTTTACATGGAAATACAAACTGAACTACTTTCAGAATTGACAAAAACCACTCATTCATGAGACAGACTATACACCAACTTATAAGTTTCCATGGTACTCCCACTATTGGTTGTGCAGGAAATTGAAATTCTTCGGAGTCCATATACACATATGCAAGAGTTGTCTAAACGTGGTGCGAACACTCCTCCGCTTAAGGCCATTTCTCCCATTCATGCCAACTTGACAGTAATGTCTGTAAGAACGTCACACTCACTGTTCATGTACAACTGGAAATGCTTCACATGCTGCTTCTCCAACGTAGAGAGGTCCGGCTCCTCGGTCACCAACACCATCACTTTGATCCTTCCTTTCTGGACGTTGGAGTTCTCCATCACCTGCTCGCACAACACCTCCATTACTTCCCATCGCAACAAACACGTCTCTGTGTCCCAGACACTCTCGCGACAACTGACAACACAAGCTGATGGCAGCATTACTGCAGTGCACTGCTACTCATAACTATTGCTTAATCAAAGTTTAGCTTCAATTTCTTATCAAGGAGAACAAAAGCACAAGTNTACACTGCTACTCATGTTTAGTTTCAATTTCTTATCAAGGAGAACAAAAGCACAAGTATGCACTTGTCAACAGGAACACTGAGTGGCCCTACAACTCGCCGCCCGATGCAGCGCGCCTAGCCAGCGAAACGTTGTGGCCGCACAACAACGTGGACAATGTGTTGTGCGCCTGTTGACAAGTGAGTGCTTGTGCTTCTGTCCGTTATATACGGTACACTTTACTTNTGCACTGCTACTCATAACTATTGCTTAATCAAAGTTTAGCTTCAATTTCTTATCAAGGAGAACAAAAGCACAAGTACTCACAGTCTAGTATGCACTTGTCAACAGGAACACTGAGTGGCCCTACAACTCGCCGCCCGATGCAGCGCGCCTAGCCAGCGAAACGTTGTGGCCGCACAACAGCGTGGACAATGTGTTGTGCGCCTGTTGACAAGTGAGTGCTTGTGCTTCTGTCCGTTATATACGGTACACTTTACTTTCACTAGGTGGGTTTGCATGCCACAAGATATGTTCATATTTTCTGTATCAGGATAAACCAAAATCATTCTGTACATCTGTTTCACATCACTGCACAAAACTATAATTAATGTAAGTGATATTAATGATACCAGTTTGGAAATTAGGTCCTCGCTAAAGCCAGTCCAATTGGAGCACTTAGCACCGGCACCAAAGACTCTTCTAAGCTTATTGAGCGGGAAGGCTGTGTGACACCATGTCGAGGGACGAAGTAATTAGGAATACTTCCACTGGATACAAACGTACATGGATGGATCCACATGCTGAAAGTCCCCATAGTTCGTCATACAACTTACATAAAGTGCATGATCATCAGGTANAGGTCCCCATAGTTTGCCATACAACTTACATAAAGTGCATGATCATCAGGTAGGGTAAGCTGTTTACGTCTCAGGGCCATGATGCGTCTACTAGTATCCAACCAAGACTGGCCTGGTTTTTGTTAATTTATATTCAGACAGTGACTGATCAGGGGCGACCTACAGACTATTTTTTGATAGTGGCAATAGTGAACTTGCAAGAGTATTTCACGATACATTTGTCGCACACTTGCCGTGAGTGCTATAGAATGAAAATAAAAATGAAGCAAGACTGTCACTAGATCAGGCAGGACCTTAGGGTGAACAAGTAAGTGAGCATTGAGGGACTCACCTTGTTTCTTTGCTGAGGAAAATACCGTGGGATATTCCTCGGCAGCGATGATGTCGTAATGAAACTGAGGTTATAACCTAATTTCTCAGTTTCTTTATTCACTTATTTAATAAATATTATCTCACGCTTGAGAATTTGTGGAATGAAAATTTGCAATCAAACCGATATGCCCCTATTTGCAGCTAAAAGGTCTTCCAACTTTTTGTAGTCTTATCACAAGAAGTTAAAAATAGAATTTATTTGTTTTTGAACACTAAAATTGGCATGAAAATTCATTTTATCGCAAATGTGAATTTTGCGTACCCCTGTTTTATGACATGTTGCCACACACTGGCTGTCGAAAAATTGAATTCTTAGATGAAATAGACTGTATATTAGAAAATGGACAGTATATATTTACCAGTACAGTTACGGGCATAATACTAATATACAGTCTATTTCATCTAAGAATTCAACTCTCCTGCTGACTGTCAGCAAACGTCAGCTACGCTAGTTGCACAAGGCACCTACTGGCTTATGAACCCCCCAGCAGCACCGCACTTTGGTGGCTTGTGGGAGGCTGGCGTGAAATCAGTGAAGAAGCACCTAATCCACGCTGTTGGAAGTCAAATTCTGACTTATGAAGAACTGAATACCATACTTGTTCAGGTGGAGGCAATCCTGAACTCTCACCCCCTTTGTGCTATTAGCGAGGATCCCCATGATCTTACTGCCTTCCCACGTCACATTATTAGACAATGGAACCTTTAACCTCTATTCCAGAACCTGATATATTTGACATTCCTATTTCACGATTGAACCGGTGACAACTGATCCAGCAAATCCATCAAGAGTCGGCATTACCTGCAGACGCTGCGGCAAAGATCCAAGTAGACAGACCCATCAGTCTCTCGGTGTAGGTACTCTTGTGCCGATCAAAGAAGATCAAGCCCCACCAATGAAGTGGAAGTTGGGGCGAGTAACCCAAGCAGCCCAGAACCAGACAGAGTGGCCTCAGTCAAGACAGGACAAGGCATTCTCCAGCATCCAACTCGGAAGTTGTGTCTTCTTCCCTCCCGATAAGGAAAACCATGTTTTGGGGGGAGGGTAGGGAGGGCGTTGGTGTGTATACAACAAACTTGTACATAAAGGTATTTGAATGAACTGAGTTCCCGCCTCATAAGACAGTGTTTGGTGTTGCCACCATTCCCGACACTGCTTCTAGTTCCAACAGACAGTTGTTTCCGGTCGGGAAGCACCTTGAGAGAGACCTCTCGTCTTCTCGGGTCCTCCAGATCGCTCGCTTTTGTTGTGGTAAATAAACAACTGTCATGTAATTTTCCATGGTTCCACCTTCTAATGAATTTAGGTGATGCAACAAAATCCAAATAAATTGTGCTTGTCCTTCTGAGTTCTAAAAAATTGTTAGAGAAACAGGTAGCGTTACCTCGCCCATGGCTCCGTAGTACGGAGGACCAATCATGAAGCAGGTGCTCTTGGGCGGGAAGAGCTCTTCCAGTGTCTTGTACTGCACAAAGCTGGGGTTACACACCGCGATGTCCTTCACCGTCGCTTGGAAGGCGTACGCCGTCGGTACCTCGCACCACTACAGGGAAACAACCAGTTAGCAAACATCGCAAACTGTAATAGAAATACTGTTTATATGGAATTAATGGAACCCATTATGACCTAGATTTATGAAACTCTGTGTAGGCCAGAAATTAAACAGATAGGGTTGAAAACAGTACTGCCAACAAATCTTACATACAACACACATTTAAAAAAAATATTTTAAAATACATAAAACATAAAAAAATTTACACACATAAACATCATTGGTTTAATGAATACAGTAAACTCTCTATTGTAAGACCTTTGATGGTTCCCAGGAGAAAGGTTATTGGAAGAGCATTTTCAAATAAATTTTTCTCATGGTTCTCAAAAAAAGGGGTTGTTATTTCAATAGGGTCGCTATTCCAGGGGTCTTAGAAACGAGAGTTGAATGTAACACTATGCTATATACAGTGGATGATCGAGTACATATTTATTCCGGTTAGTTACATTTAACCGTATTTTCCGTTTATTTATTTTGGACCAGTCAAAATTCCCATATAAACAATGCTAATTGCTGACCGCTTTCAACGATTGCTGATCGTTTGTTTTCCAGCAACGTCCGTTCAAAACGGATGATACATTCAAAAAATTGAGCGTATCAATTGTTTTTGAACACTATGTGAATGCAAAACAACTCTGATAGTCGACAACTGGTGCAATAAACAGTACTGTTTACATTCCACAGCATTTTATCGTGTTATATTGACTAAGTTTTACCTTCTTCTTATGTGATTATTGCATTCGTAGGTTGGTGGCAGTGAGTAAGCATTTTACTTACAACTCTTCTTACGCTATTACTGCATTCATAGGTTGGCGACAATGAGAACGAATCACACAATCTTTACACTGTATAGAACTATCCATGATCTTGTTATTGTAAACTGAATGTGGTATAAGGTTATAGATGAAAGATGCGTTAGTTTAACGCCGTGATTATTATCATAAAATATTGATTGCTGGTTTGGTTAGTATCGCACAGGTTTGAAAACGTCTTCGCAAGTAATGGTTGGCAAAATTGTCGCAAATAAATAAGTTGTGGCAATTTTAACTGAGGGATTGAGCATGGTTCGACAGACAAAAAAACACAAAAACATTAAAATAAATAAAAATTAAATTTTGCTCAATTTTAATTTAAAGTAAACATTTAATCATAAATTTAAGTAAGTACATAAGTTATTTTTAATGACATCTTTGGGCTGTTCGTTAAAACTAAAAATGCATTTTGAAGTTATGTACATTATTTATCGGGTCTAAAATCCAAGTCCGTATTCATTGTTTTCCTGCATGCTAAATTTTTCTTTGTTGGTCCACTGAAAAACCCATTTTTAAGAATCCACTGTATATAATAACTACCAACTTATCTGTGCCCAATTTCTGTCTTGTTGGGTTGTGCAAATGTTACATTTTTCCTCATGGAATGAAGATAAAAAATATGTTACTGAATTTCATTAAACTGAAACAAAATGACTAATTTCAGAGCACTTAGCATTGACGCGCGACGCATAAGGGTAATAGTATTTTTTTTCGATTTCGCCTCATCACATGCAACGTCAAGTAACAAAAGGAGACGCAAATCACAATACAGCCAGCATCCAGACCCGACAGGCATCCCAAGAGATGTAAGAAACAAGGGAGAGCTGAGATGAATACCAAATACTAATTAGCCCCAGCACACACATAATAATAATAGCCCATGGGAAAAGATGGAAAATGAAGTAACGTAAGTAAGTTGCCTCTAAGCGAGCACCAGATACTTGCCCGCAATACAAGAAAAACTACTCTTCAGCCTTTCGCAATTGCCGGACCTGCGCGCATCCTGGCCGCGCCGGAGAGGAAGAGAGGGGCTACACCTGAAGCCACCTCTAGCAGACGTCGGGACCCGAAGCATCACAGCCCGGTGTATAATAGGTTGTGCACTCCTGAAGAATGCCAGTTTATTCCAGCAGTTCGCTTCAGCACTGCTTACCCTCCTCTTGAGGAACCCTGCTTACAAAGCGACCAGAAGCCTACAGCGACCAACGATTGCCACCAGTCAACCCCCAAGAGTCTACAAGAACCCCCTGACCTTTAACGTTGCACCACCGCTCACTTTACTTGCACCTTGGTGGTTCACCTATTCCCATCAGGACCCACAGCGTACCTTCTCTTTCAGTAGGACAGGCACCTTCACGTTTTCCTAAAATAACTTCTGAGGTTGTTGAGAAATTGACGAGACCAGGAGATGGTACGGGCCACCATGTCCACTCTTGCCAAAATAAACACGCTACATTATAACCTCTGCGTACAGTTTCTAGGGTGAACATTGTAATCTATCACCAGCTCTGGTAGGCGTTAACCCCCAAGGGAGTGGCAGAGGATACCGCTGCATTGATTACCTTTCCGACTATAGAGTACGACCATGGGCTGTCCAATAACCGAGGACTGCCCACACGTTGAGAAAATGCACATATTCACTGGCCCTCACATACTATGGAATGGGTACTGGGAAGTACCTGGTGCGCAGTGCAATAGAGCATACTACACCACAAAGCGGTTAGGCCACCTGAGTCAGTTAACCAACTCCATCCACCGCGTACAAACCCGCCGGATGGAGTGTCAGGTCTGACAAAGCGTGACCTAACCACCCATGAGCACAACTCAGCTACAGAACCATAGTCTGCCTCACTCTTGGGGAGAGTGAACTGTAGTACCTACCCACCCATGCCGTTCACCCACAGAAGCAGTATGCAGTAGAGCGAAAGCAAGGCTGCTGTCGTCTTCTCGGCTAGCCATTTTCTCGACAACCAACTGAACCCACCTTTGCCACCAAGAGCGAGCTCAAGTCACCTGACGACTGACGAGGCCTCACCTCACAGCCCCACCCTCCGACCTCTTCGGTCCCCTTATCAAGATGCCCGACGCACCCCATCCCATTGTCGTCCACCTCAGGCTGGGCCTGCCAATGGCCCAAGGGATTACCATGACTCTCTCTACGAGCTGCCAACAACCAGTCTCCCGTGACAATGCAATGCCCATCGCCTAACCAGCAGTACCAGCCCAGCAGCCACAGAGAAACCTCAACTGGGCACTCCAGCAGCCAGATTTTGCACACGCTAAATGTTAAGTGGCGAAAAATGTTTAAACTTTTTTCTTGTTAACGTGAGGTTGTTTATGGTCTTGTGATGACATACTTTTTTTTATCCAGAAGACTCTTTTGTACAAAAAGGCTTTCAGAAATGGATTTCGTACTAGTTAAAAGTTAAGTGGCGCAAAATGTTTAAACCTTATTCTCATTAACTACACATTGATATGGTCTTATGGGATACCATTTCATTTGCAGAATATATGCCTAATGAATTAAGTTGGTATTCAATTGAAAAAAAAAAAAGTGTTATTTTGCACCATCGATGATGAAACACACCTTAATGTGAAGAAAAAAAAAAACATGTTTTCATAACAACTCGTTGGTGTTGAGGTGCTGAAATTGATCAATTTTGATATAACAAAACAGCGACATAAAATAAGGATTTTTAGAAACCATGACATTTTGTTAAATCCGGGTTCTACTGTAGCAACTTTAGTAATTTAATACTAAAAACCAATATACAGATTAACATTTTCTTCATTAGTCACCTAAACTTAAACTTGATAAGCACTCAGATATTCATTAAACATGCAAATTTTTGTTTTGGTTTGACTTTCAGCTAACAATTTTCTTATTGAATCAAAAATTGTTCTCCGAGTTGTCATTATAGTTTTGTAGTTTTGGTACACCGGATAATCAACAACCCTAATCATGTCTACATACAAAATGATTATCTGTTTCACAAACATGGGGTCAACCATTGGAGAAAGAGCATTCATCAAACAGTCAAAAGTTATTCAAAACCAAAATAAAATATTGCAGTACCAAACATATTGTACTTTAATTATCAATGCAGGAAGAGGATATTCCAGATTTTATAGAAGTGAGATAAGCAAAATTCTATAGTACAAACAGCACAAATTTTGGGCGAGGCAAAAATTTTCAGAGAATACAAAAACATCTGCTCGATATGAGAAGAAAATTCACCTAGCTGGTTCTACATTAATCAAGCACTTATTGAGCAGCATCTCAAAAGAAACCTACGCAAAAATTCAAGACATTTCAACAAACAATGACTGACATCAGACAAATACCAAAGTAGTTTTAGGTAAAGTAGAACCCTTAAGTTTACTAACTGCTACAATTTCTGGGAATGTGTTTGTAAAATCACAACCCTCCTAAATTTAAACGAACAAATTGTAATCCATAGAAAACTAAAAAGTGAAATTAAAAGTGCATTTTGACGCCAACGATTTGTTTGCTAATGGCTGATTTCTAGCTCCTCCCTAACATCTAGGAAGTGGGGCTCCATATATGGGATGTTCACTCTCTCACCCAACTTGGTAGACTGTGCGGTGCAGGCTGCAAACCCCTAGTGGTGAAGCAGGTTTTTCCGTGTGCCACGTAGGGTCTCGTATAGGCACAACGTTCCCTATGAAAATGCCAGCAGGGCGCAGGGGAGCAGGGCAAGAGGGGCCCAGTTCGAGTCTCCGCAAGGCTGGTGAAACTAACGGCAGTGATTGGTTTTGACTTCAGTGGCATTGGTGGCAGTGGCGAGTCTCGGGAAACCGTACGTAATACACGTGCTAGAGATAAGGTTACTGCTGTCTGTCAGCTTAACGTAGGGGCAGGCATGCACGATGACCGTCTAAGAGGCGCTGCCTCTTCTCTCTCCTTACAGTACACCCTCAGTGTGTTAGACCTATGCTTCTCAGAGAGCCTAGACTAAGAAGCGAGGATCTTTGCCACCTTCTTTTGGCCAGCCTGGTGTCGGGCACAGTTGCAATGTAAACAACTGTGGTTTACCAATGATGTAAAAGAGGTAAAAAAATAATGAAGGTGTAATAATGAACTGTGATTGGATTTAGTGTAGTTGTGTAGGTATAGGCGCAGCCACATCTATGTAAATAAAACCGTGATTCTAGACAGCGCTAGCGTAGACTGCCCAGGAAGGAAGTGTTTCTTCCTGGTGGCGGTGCCATGGGTGTACACTGCTTGGCCCTATCAGAGGAGTGGCATCTCTAGCGACATGACAAGCTGGAACGGTATGCCCCCCCGACAGTAGATGCTCAAGCCTATAGCGACTCGGGATAGTGTTCCTCTTGGGTTTCCAGCATTCCCCACTGAGGCCATGATGGTTTTTAGATGAGTGGTACGACCAGCTCGTACTCTTTAGTCCCACATAGACCTAGGGTGTTTGTTCTCATTGAGCCTATTGACCCTGGAAAGAATCTCCCTCACGTTGCCCTGGTGGTGACCAGAGGGATGGCGTTACCTGCCAGCAGAACCAAAACACCAAACTCTGACAAGAAGTAAGATTTTCCTTCGGAAAGTCTATTCAGATGAAACTATTTCTCATCAGTCGGGCCTGTGCCTGGAAGTGTGAATGCGGGTTAAGCAGGAAGAAGGTAGCGAAATATAGAAATGAATGACTGGTGAAACGAAGCAGGCATAGTAGATAGATTTTTATACAGTCTAAAGGCAACGGCGTAACAAGTATCTCCGACCTGTGCACAACTAGTATCCCAAGGACGAGGGATAGGTTCACCAGGTGTCCCATAGCAATGGCTGTAGTAAAGGTTCGAGCAAATTTCAGGGCAAGAGAGACCCCTGAATGATAGTCCGGTGCTAAGTACCCGTCGGGACGACAGTTCAAGACTTGACCGGTAGTTTTAGGCATTAACTGTGGTACGTGTTGAAAAACACAAGTTTAAACAGTGTGAGCAAGTTGGGCTAGAACTGGATGTTGGTAAGCTTGCACGAGTGGCATGGAAACAATTACCACCGTAAGTGTGTAAGCTCATGCTGGAGGACAAGTCTCTAGCGAACTGCCCGGTGCAGCCATATTTCTACAGTCTCGAGTGTGTGGTGAGCGAGGAACGAATAAGATGGCTGGCTGGAGGGCATAACCACTCCTATGCGCAGCCAAAATGAACCTTTGGTACCTGCCGGACCACTTGCTCTCTGCTGAGGAGGTGGGTCCACCCACTTCCAAACAGGAGTAACAAGGCGGGCAGGTTGCCAGCCATCAGATAGTAGCACATGTAGACGTCCTTCCAGCAGCAGAGGGTTTAATATGCGATGGAGCTTGGCATCACAGTAGCCTTAAGGGATGCATGGTACATCAATATTTTAAGTATATGTTACATGGACTCTGTTAAAAAACTATTTTTTTTCCTTTGAAATACTGTATTTATAATTCAATAATGGCCAGAAAGGTAAAGAGAAACTTCCCTTGTCTGCAATTATGCGTCAACATAGAGCTCCAAGTAACTTTGAGCACAGAGTTCATTTTCAGTGGCTTCCCGCAAGGAAATCAGAGGAAGGATTTATTACTGAAATATTTATTTACTAGAAATGCAGATGTCTTTTGAATAAGCGGATGTCTCACACACTTTCCTATTCTTCAACATTGCTGATAGGGTCAACAATGAGAAATGATATTGCTGTGGTACCTCTTGTTTTGTTAACTTCACTTCTTCCACTTTCTTCATAATTTCAAACTTCTGCAGAGATAAGAAGGAGTCTGTTATTCCCACTGGTGTCATGAAATCAAAAGTCTAAAGTCACAGCCAGAAAGTGTAAATGGGTCATGAAAAAATCAAAGAATAAAAAAGAAATCCAGAACTCTAAATAAAGTTGTAATTCAAAAAATAACGTAAGCAAATTATAAACGATTCATTCAGACAATTCCAAACACAATCCAAACTTTAAATCCCATAGAAAAACCAAACTTTTAACAACATTATCACTAAATGTATCCAAAAGCAAACGCTGCACGCAAAGTCTAAAAGAATGTCACAATTCACAACGACGTTGACACTGAAGGAAGGAAAAGGCACTCGAGTCTTCTGCGCATGAAAGGGAGTGTTGACGGCTTCATAACGTGACCAAGTGTAGTGGTGCACCCACTTCTAATCACTAACTACCACTGCTGCATTTTGTAACAGATTGTCATAAAGATTCCAATTTATTTTTTGAAAAGAAAAGGCTCTAATACTACAATCCTTACATTTCACTGCTGTGGATAAACACCTATATTTATTCAAATTTAATTGGGGCTTCCTGCATTTTTGTCAAGACTTTTTTACTTTTTGGCAATTCTTGGAAATTTTTGACAGTGCCTAAGAATGAGTTTGTAAAATTCCTACCCTCATAAAATCGTGGTTCTAGTGTGCAACATCTTACAAAACGTAGGATGTTAAAAATTTGTGGCACCTGAAATTGGATTCTTTTGTCTTTGTGCAATGTAAAGAAAATGGTGGCATAGTGACAATAGCTCAGAACTCGGACGCTGGGAATAAACTCATCAATTCATAACAACATCCAGACAACCCCCGGGCCTCAATATAAGATAATCACAGCTCCAAAACCATACTCAACAGTTATACCAGCAACATTTCAATTTTCCCGCCCACCGTAGTTTGCCACCTGGCCGCTAGGTTCACTATCAACAGCACCAATCCACCATATTGCAATGCCCTACAACTCGCCGCCTCATGAAGCTGGCCTAGCCAGTAGAACATTGTGACTGAGTAACCACGTGAAAAATGTATCGTCCTTCTTTGAGTGTGCGCCTGTTGACAAGTACTAGACAGTGAGTTTTTGTGCTTCTATCCTTTTAAATATTATAAACATTATAAGTAGATATGTTAAAATAGCATTCTAGAGGTCATCCAAATCTGATAATCTCCTTCCCACTACTTTATATCTGTTTTTGAAACTAAGATAGTTAGGCCATTGACCCTATTTCTACATGTCATGTTAAGTATACGATGAAAACAATATTATTGCATTCAACAATGCATATCCGCTACTGTCTGTCTGTTGAATATCCATAGCATATGCAATGTAAAAGATGCAACCACGGGCAGATTTACTAATAAAGCAATAATCACACAGTTCAGAAGGTCAGTAACCACCACCTTCTTATAAAACAATCATTCACTTAATTTATTACAACTATAGGTACCTATTACATTAACCATAAAACACAACAAACATATTTTAAAAATATAATTTTTTAAATTGTAATAACCTGTTTCTCCAAAGTGATTCTTCCGGTGGGACCGTAGATGTATCTGCGACCAATCATGTTCGTGGCATGAACAATAATCTTCGTTTCACCAATATCGACTGCCAGTCTGTTAAGGTATCTGCAAAGACACAAACATTTTAAACACATGAGTTATTTCCTAATGACACAACATTTCATCCAAGAGAAAAACTGAATCTGTGAGTGTGCCACCGTTAAGTTGCAAATGGAAAATATTTACTACTATTGTGTTCGGACTTGGAACGAGTATAGTAGATAGTGTATATAGTGGCATACAAGACTTGGCAACAATTTCGATAATGTGGGTATTTTTACATTACCCGCCCACATAACATCACGCGTTGGCAGCACTGGTGCTGCCATTTCAAGAGTTGGTGCGACTGCTTCCACCGGAAGTGGCCATAGCCAGCTAGACATGAAACAAACATGGAGGTGAGTGGTTGTGTTACAGGACACTCAAAATTGTTTTATCGTTTGGTAATGGATGTTGAATCCATTTTAGTAAAAGTTCACTTGTAATGCATGCAACATGTATGGTCCTCCAGGCCGGATTCATTCCGGTATTCAATTGCGTGTGTTTCGAAACTGTGTTCGTTTTTTCGTTTTGGCACGACCGCAACACATGGTTTAGTTTTGAATTGTGCATAGACATAATTTGTGAGAGACTCGTGCGCACAACATTTCTTTGCTTCTGTACTTGTGTAGCCCTTTTTTTTTTGTGATTTCGGGAAGCGTGTTGCATCTTTTGATTTGGCACACACACTGCATATTTTCATCACAGCACACCTTGGCTAGCTATGTATTTTCTTCACATCATGCCTTGGTTAAGTCGCTCAACAAAGATTGCAAATTTCTACATGTTCACGAGTAGTCTTATCGTTAGAATTGCTGCTTTCCTTTGTTTTTCCTTTGTCTAGTTGCTGATTTCTTTGTCTAGATCCGTCTATTTTGCTATCACATTTTGTGAGTGTGGTGAGGTTAGGTTGCTGTGCGTCGTTTGTTTATTAATCATTTTGGTCATGTTTCCATAAAATGTACAAATGGCAGACGTATGTTCAGCACTGGTGCGACTTTGCCTAACGGAAAGTTGCATCAAGCGAGTAAGTGATCACGCTCAATCTGTTTCTTCTGACGAGACCAAGTATTGTTCTTGGCGATGGTGCGAGATTTTCCAAAACTCTGCGACCATTTTTATGCGGATTACGTCGTTAAGGCAGCAACTGAGGCTGATAAAAATTTTGGCTTTAAGGTCCATGCCAGACGTATAGCAGATTTTGAAGATAAATATTTTGTTTAGGGATGGGTGGAATCAAATTTTTGGCCGAATCCGAATCCATGGTTGAATACTTTAAAATATTCACAAATCTCAAAACACAAATCCAAATCCATGTTTGACAAAAAAATTCGTCTCTTTAAAATATTTTTTTTTTACAATTGGGATGAACTGGGAAAACAGCTACAGATAATTTAACAGTGAATGCACAGACTTATCAAAGAAATCACCACATGTTGGTGAAATCATGACGATGAATAGAAACTTAACATGTGGTGGAGTTTTGTAAAACAATAACTTCGCTGACAAAACTATTAAAACATTATTCAAATAACTTTTTAAAAAATTGAAGAATTCTGTTATTTTTATAGAATTGTGCATAAAATAATAGTAACAGCGTGGTTGTACTGTTATTTTACATGGAAGGTTGGCAACAGAGAAAGGACACCATGATGTGAGCAGGTGTTATTGCCGCCCTAATGTTTAAAGTAGGTTTTTCTCGTTCCAATTACAACGCGATGGATATAAATTTCTTTCCCGTATCACAAATGCGAAGTTGTAAGTAAAGTATTTAGAAGAAATTAATGTTTCCACAAATATTTATTGATTTTACCCGCTGCGACGAAGTGAGGACGTATTCTAAATATTTTGTTAAGGAGAAGCTAACCTCGAATCTTTACTCGAATCCTGTCTTGAATCTTCGAATCATCGAATCTCGTGGATTTGAGGGATTCTACGAATCTTGGACTCGACTGGCCCATTCCTTATTTTGATATCACGACTGTCGCAGATTCTCTTACTAAGACCCAGGAAACAATGGGAATGTCAACCAATCACGAGGGTGGAAAGTCACAGGCGGCTCTACCAAAAAATCCCCTTCCTAGTTTTGTTGGGGATTCGAAACAATGGTCCAACTTTTTGAACCTGTTATTTACCCTTGTTAATATCAACACTTGATATTTCACAAGTAGAACAGTTGGTATATCTGAGAACATCGCTTCGGGATTTTAGGGATGATCCAATCGTTACCTCTGTCTGCCTCAAATTTTACTGTGGCTTGGGATTTGATAAACACCTTATCATGGGCATGCATGTTGATGCTCAACTGCAAGCACCTGTGGCAACTGTTGAGTCCCCTCAGTCATTGCGCCAGCTACTCACAGTTATCACAGAGAATGTGCCAACTCTTAAAGCACTTGACGTTCCTGTCTCTCAGTGGGACCAAATACTGCTTCCTATTGCTTCATAGAAGTATGGACCCTGCCCTACAGACTCAGTGGGAATTGACCTTGTCCAATGACTTTCCCACTGTAAGTGAATTTTTGGCCTTTCTCGACATCATTGTAAAGCACGTGAAACTGTAGGTGGAGCTAAGCCCAGGAGTGCCAGTGCATCTTCTTCACTCAAAGCCAAGTCTCGGACATCGACCAAGTGTTTGGTGTGTTAGCTGGTAGTATGCTGCTTGTACAAGGGCCCTCACTGCCCATACAAATATTCACAGTTAGTTGATCACCCTCTAGAAGATCAGTATACGGTAGCAAATGAGCACACACTATGTTTAAACTGTCTTGGAGACTCCCATCAATTGAAAAAGTGCCCATAACAGTCATTGTGTAGAGTTTGTCGTTCTCGACATCATTTATTGCTGCACTTCAAAAGGCCTAGTAATACTCAGAAACCTGATGATGTGGATGCTAGTTCCACTCCACAATATACAGAAACAAGCCCGATTGTGTCAGCTGTTACTCCTGTCACAAGTTTGCTATCAAAAACTTTTATTTTGTCAACAGCTCAGGTCCATGTGCTCGATGCCTCTGGAGTTCGTGTTAGTTATTGGATACAGCTAGCCAGACCAGCTTCATCACGGAACAGTCTTCAGAAATTGGGGTTGCCTCGTACCAGGACCAACCTAGCGGTGCAGGGACTGCCCGATACACCTGCAAATGTTGGCAGGTATAACACTTCAATTGTCATTGCCCTTGCGAAGGGGATCCTCACTTTGCCATAGATGCGTTTGTTCTCCCAAGGATAACAACTCAGTTGCCAAGTGTACCGCTCTCTCAGGGAGTGCGCAAGGCTGTGGTCACCACCTAGCATTAGCTGACCCAACATTTGGTAAACCTGGTCCAATTTATTTGCTAATCAGGGCTGACCTATTCCCTCGTCTTCTAACAGGTGGTAAATGTAGGGAAATCCGACAGCTGTGGAGTCTGTCATGAGTTGGATTCTGATGGAGCCCGTTGAGCAAAGGTGTTTTCCTGCTGCCAAGTCATTTTGGTTTTCTCTACTCACTATCCCAGCATTGCCCGAGGTTTTAATGACGCAGTTATAATAGTTATCGGGATATTTGGTTAATTTTCTTTGGTTTGAGAGGCTTTGTAATATTTTATCAGGATTCAAAGTTATGGCCGTGGTAGAATGTTTATTGGGCAAACGTTTGCCTTTTCAGAAATCTTAGTTTTTGTTCGTGTCAGCATATGTAGAANTGAGAGGCTTTGTAATATTTTATCAGGATTCAAAGTTATGGGCGTGGTAGAATGTTTATTGGGCAAACGTTTGCCTTTTCAGAAATCTTAGTTTTTGTTCGTGTCAGCATATGTAGAAAGAAGCTTTTACAACTTCAGTAGACATTTTTTCCTTCTAGAAGAAGTTTGATTATTTTTTACTACAACGCAGTTCGGCATGGCGTGGGGAGTGGTCGCGACGGGGGTCACATAGGTTTTCAAAGGACTCACGCCATGCCCTTATTTGGTCACGTTTTTGGCACCCTGGGGTAAGGAATGGGGGTAGGCGTGGGGCGACTTGTACTCTGTGTGCAAAACTTGCATCGCATGAGAACATTTACGAAGGTAGGAGGGACGTTAGTTCCCTCCTGGCACCCTAGCGACCTCCCACACCGGTGGAAATAACTTAGCAGAATAAAGGTTGCAAGCCGAAAATAATTGAAGTTACATAAATAGGCCGGTGTGGGGGATTTTTGCCACGCACGACGTATCCTCTTCGCGTGCTGGTTGTCTACTCCATTAGTCAATGTGGTGAACACAAGTGCGTCTACTTGAAATTGTAATAAAGTAACGTGTATCCAGTTTTGTATATTTTCTAATTGGGAGACTTCGCCTGAAACTGTAACACACCAAGGATAAAATGACGGCATACAATTTGTTTTAAGTGCACATTCATTGATTCACAGAAAAATACTTTGAAGAGAGATAATTTAAATAAATCACATAGAATCATAGAGAATTTGTTCCTCTAATCGAACTACACCATTACAGAACAATTAAAATCTAGGTTGTAGCAGTTATGAAAGAATAGGGGCTGTTCTGAAAAACTGATAGGGGATTCTGGAAGGAGGTATATATTGACAGTACAAAACAGGCCGAATCATATGCACATTGTTATATTCAAAANATAGGGGATTCTGGAAGGAGGTATATATTGACAGTACAAAACAGGCCGAATCATATGCACATTGTTATATTCAAAATACACACTGACAGTGAAGGGGGCTATGAAAAGAACAGAAATTGTGGGGTAAAAAACCAAGAAAAATACGATCATGAAAATTGTCAGAATGCATGGAAAATGTAAAACATATCTACAAATTACTCAATGAATGTAAGTTCACACAACAATGGCGCTGCCGTGCATACAGATTTACCTACTTCAAATGATTTTACCAGATATGTAAGAAGCAAGTAAAAATGTAACTAGTAAGTAAATGATGGGGGTCAGTTATTAAACTAGAGTTCATGGTTCGGCACTAATGTAGGATTCTTTTTATCTTAGTTGCTTTTGAGCAAGGCAAACTATTTGTTCAGTTAGTGACATATTCAACACAATTATTGCCATTTGAATTTATTTCTGAATATTTTTTTTTATATACTTTCAGTTTGACAAATTTCCCAACAGAAACAAAACCCAAGGTGTTATTATTTTTGTAAATTGAAAGAAAGGGTGTTGAGGAAAAGACTATAGGACCAAAATTAAACTACCTATAAAATGAAACCGTGTTTTGTACAATTGCGTGTACAGTAGCCCATTCTGGTCAGCAAGAGAAAATAACTATCAATTACTCTGTTTTGAAAGGATTGTGATATATATGCTTCCCTTTCCCGTCCTCTTCCTGGACAGTGCTAGGTAGGCGGAGGTTGGGAGGATGTTGTGGCGGTACAAGAACCAGTCCCACTATAAGGAAGCGGTCCTGCCAGGATGAGCTANCCCACTATAAGGAAGCGGTCCTGCCAGGATGAGCTATGGCACGTGTTGCTTGCGTACACCTGCGAGTACAGTAGAACCCACTTATAAGGTTCCCTTTTAAAAGGTTTTCCCGCCTATAATGCACGATTTTTCTAGTCCCNGTTTCTGTGTTATTATCCATTGCATATGCTATATCACTGAATTCCTCTTCACATATACTTTCAGATGCCGTTGAAAAATCATTGGTGGTTTAATTATTTCTGTTCCGTACACGTGTACGAATAATCACTTTGCTGCATATTACTTGCCCCCAGTACGTCATTTCATTTAACGAATACCGCATTACGTTATCTGCAACCGTTCTGTAAATTTTGGGGGTGTCCAAGTTACGCAGACCAAGCTGTATATCTGTCTCTCGTGTGTGTTCAGTGTCATCCTCTTCTGCGACTGAAGGTTCCAAGAACTAGCCNGACCAAGCTGTATATCTGTCTCTCGTGTGTGTTCAGTGTCATCCTCTTCTGCGACTGAAGGTTCCAAGAACTAGCCCTTTCCAAGTGATGTCCTTATGGCACTGCGGTAGTTCGAACCAGCCAATGTTTTGTGTTGTAGCTATACTTCAAGGTGTTGGTGTATATAATGGTTATTTCACAGTGAATAAAAATCAGTCCGTCCGTCCATCCATTTATATATATATGTATGTATGTATATATATATATATCTATCTTCATATATATATATATATATATATCTGCATCTACATCTATATCTCTATCTATATATTTCGCTATATATCTGTATATTTCTCTATCTATTTCTTTTTTTTATATTACCTTTCTCTGTGTGTAATTTTCTTGAGTATAGGCCATTCACAGTAAAGTGAGCACTTTTGAAAGCCCTCTCATTTTGAATAATAGTCAATAAGGATTATTTATTTTAGCTTTAGACATTTACTTTCAAGTGCAGTGGAATCTACACACTGTGTTTTTTACTTACATGGCAATATTTATTTTAAAAGGTGATTGGAGGATAAAAAATGGCTGACATGAAAAAGTAACTAGGGCCTCAAAAGTGCTCACTTTACCATGAACAGCATATATACTTGCATAGTAAGTAGTGGATTCAAGTTTCTGCATTGAGACTTTCTTCAAGCTGTCGTCTGGCTTTATACAGCAGTTGTGTGCATTTACCTCGTTTCTTGACTTTACTTCCAGATATTTTACCACTACTTATATTCTTTCTGCCATATTAATTCTTCTGATATATTTCTTAACAATTGAATCATAGACTTACACGAGCGTCTCTAACTGAAACACCACAAATTCTGAGAAACTTCTTGACATATACGCATGGCCTGGTTGTTTATTTTAAATTATTTGCTTGTAGTTTTTTGTAAGCCTGAATATATGAATGTTTCTGGTGCCAAACATTGAACACGCAGTTTTTAAGCGTAAACTGCACAAACTTTCCTTCAGATGGGCGAGGTGTGTCGACCACGTGGAGAAGCTGATTGCAGAGGATCGGGAGAAGGACGTGCACTGACTTACCTCCCGTCATCATCTCCCTGGACCCGGACCACAGATGAAGATGATCCTGGCAGTGGCGACAAAGTATTGGCAGTGCCACTGAGTTAGGTACCAGGCTGTTCTACCACACAGTAAGTGCTGGATGGTCAGTCGAGGTAAGGTTTGTAAGATCAGATAAAGGTATGTGCTACATAATACTGTTAGTTTGTAGTACACACACATCTGTTATTTCCCTGTTTTTGGTGTTGTAAAATTTTGGTGTTGTTTGTTAAAATGTGTTATTTGAAGTTACTGTCTCGTATTAAACAAATAACAGTGATATTTTTCTTAAATAATATATACAATCCTTGCAAAACTTATTCTGGATGCTCAAATGTGTGTTGCATGTTAGGTTAAGATCATGAATATTGAGTAACGTGTTAACATAAATGTAATTGTAAAATGTTAACATGTTCGGAATTTTGTTAATATAAGAGTCATGACAGATTTTACATCTTACAAATTAAGTTGTATATTAATATGTAATTTTGTGATTTGCATTGGTCGTAAATTTGATAAAGTAACATGGCTGTTCGTATTACTATTATAATTTGTCCTTTACATTATCAATTTGCAGTCATTTGTGGAAATGCATTGATTTTACATTAATAAAAAGATATTTCTTTCAGCTTTGTGGGTGCATGCATCATGCATGATGTATGCACAATTTTTTGTAAGTAGAGTAATTATTTTTAAAATACATTTCACATTTAAGTTTTCAGTTTTGCTACAGTCGTTGCAATGAAGGAACCACAACAAAAATGAGAGTCCATGCACTTTGCTTGTAAAATTGGTTTCTTGAGGTCTCTGTGAGTTTGACAAAAAGGAAATGTCGCATCCATTTGGGCCACAAGATGCACCTGATCAGTATTTCACTTAGCTAAAAATAATAGACATAATTTTTTTAATTATTTTGCCATTGCAAATGAAGATGGCGCCAGTTACAAGAATGGTATACTCTAATTCACAATATAAATGCTGTGTGTGTGTGTGTACATATATATATATATATATATACACACACACACACACACACACTCAATATTTTTTTGGGGGTGGGGGATCTCAGAAGGGTATTAACACAGAGTAAAGGTGTCACACAAAATATGTACGTATACACACATGCATTTGTTTATATGTTTATATTTTTAGTGTAAATTATTTTTATTTTATACACATGTAATATATTGATGTATATTTATATAGATTTATAAAGGTATATATAAAACTATCCTTAAAATGTACATATACATATTACATATTTATATATATACATACTATATACATTACATGTTTTATATATACATGTTTTATATATATCATATGTCAATACATATTACATACTTACACAAGCACACTTCATGGGTATTATGAACTACAATTACTATGTAACTAGTTATAAATGCTCATCACTAAGGGTCCAAAACATTTTGCCAGTACTGGAAAGTAAACATTGATTTCAACATGTGGCAATCACATGGCTATGTTTGTTTACATGTAGCGGAAGGATACACAATGGGCAAGAAAGTGCTTATTTTACCATGAACCACATATACTGGCTGTCTCATATAAGATGGTGAGATTTTGACAGTCAGTGAATGGCAACTTGACGTATACGAAACAAAGTTCTATTTAAAAAATCCTGTATCAGCTGCTGCACAAATGAACCAAAGTTAATATTACGTTGGCTATTCTGAGTGCACTGCAGACGCACATCAGACAAGCAGAAAATATGTGATAAGAAAGAGTTCCTAGTATAATACACTTTATTTTATATGGTCACAAAAAAACTATTGTTAGAGCTACAAACTAAACTTTGTGATAAAGTAGTAATGTATAAGTGTTCAAAATGAAATGCACAATAAAACGATCCGTATCCAAATGAAACGCAACTTCAAAACATTTTTCACGTTGTATCTCCACTCCCCATCCATGCTTTCCATACGTGCTTGATATTAATTCCAAAAACATACAGAAATATTGCATAATATTGTTGAATTATTTTTTCTAATAATTTGATTAAATATATTTCAAATTCGTGTTGTTCAGTCAGTAATAGAAGAAAAGTCAAATTTTAAAAAGATGGGATCAAGAGGCAGGGCACACGTGCTGCTACCTGTTGAGCAACGCAAACGGCTCACACCTCGCCCTGTCATGCATTGCGCGCCATCTGTCCGCTCTTTCCCGAAGCATTACCCGCCAGAAAAGAATACCTTTTATACGTAATATATAACAAATTGACGAACAGACACCAATAGTTTTATTTTTCCACGAGCTCTGCATAATTTTTAAAGTAACATATATTTTGGGTAGAGCGATTTTGAGTACTAGTAATTTCTATTCGGCCAGTAATCATTAGTCTACGTAAATTACACACCATATTGTTCTCCCGAAAGCCCATTTCCTTGTTGTTACTATATTGTATTAATAAAACGAAGAAAGTGGGACGCGCATTAATAGTTTTTAAGAAATTCTTACGTTTTTCCACGCCACATATTTCCAACTTTAACTGTTTAGTATTTGTAATAGCAGAATTACTGCTTTGCAATCAATAGTCGTTGGTGACTTGTTCGTGAATAAAAGGGTGTCAATCAAGTTTCCCTAATTACTTTTAGTTCCAGTTATATTAGCTATGACGTCCAAAGTGTGATAATAGCTACAACTACCATCTTGCAAATGTTAACCAAAATTCCCTGTCTTAAACAAATTTTAAAAAAAGTTAGCAAATATTAAATTTTTTGCAAGGTTTTATATTTTTACTTTTATAATCTACTAATTTTTTTTTGACAAATTTCAGTTTATAAATAACATAAAATTTGTTTAGAAATACAGTACAATAGCAAGTGGATTATCCGACAGCGTGTTGATAAAATATACAGCCTCTACTTGACGCACCAGCTGATGGCGACAGGCTACATAAACGAGAAGTAAACGTTTGGTGCTACTTTCGTCGAAATGGCGAAATCATGCCAAGTTACATGAGATACAGCGTAATCATTTACCACTACCACAAACTAAACTGTCACCCTTAACTGCAAACATTACAGGGATCTTAGGTTATAAACGTGCCATTTCACATTGTTTGCACCACTGCATCAAGTATTTTCGAACCAAACCTTCCTCATGCCAACCTATAATGGGCACACTGCCATCCAAGTGAGTCCAGCATGCCAAACCCTTCTTAAGGACTGGAGTTGATTACGCAGGACCATTCACAAATAAATCCAACTGCTTGAGCATAACTCCTTGGCAAAAGGGAAATTTTTTTTTTTTTTTTTGTGTTTTGTACTAACAAAGCAGTCCATTTAGAGTTGGCATCTAAACTTGTCCACTGATGCATTTCCGGCTGCATATGAGCAGTTTGTTGGTCGGAGTCGCTCGTCTGATATTTATAGCGATTGCTGCACTAACTTTGTGGGTGCAAACAACCAACTCCAAGACTTGCAACAGCTGCTTTGCTCATCTCACCAAACAGCTGTTCCCAATCCCTTTCTCCTCGTGTGGTATTGCGTGGCACTTCATCCCACCTACTTCCCCACACTCTGGTGGCCTCTGGAAGGCCGGGGTCAAGTCAGTCAAGCTTGAGGAAGATTGTTGGTGACCAGCTCCGCGTCTCCCTGCCCGTGGGTGGTGCCCTGGCGGTCAGGCATTGGAAAACCCATACGTGCCATGGAAAATAAGAGGTAGCACGGGATGATCTGTTTGGCCCATCCGGAGGTACCCTCTGGTGTACGGATCAGGTGAGGTTGGACTCGTGCTGGCAGTGGTTGACTCCGCATGCTGGAGGAGACTCGGAGAGATTCCCCTTCTTGCTGAAGAGCCTGGCGGTGAGCAGGCACTGCTCGGGGGCGTCCCCGAAATGACGTCAGGGGTGTGGGTAGTGCTCCGGCCAGACCACACGCTTGGTAAACTGAGTGCTAGGATCTCAGGCCTTGTGGTAGGACATGCTCGGTGCGATGTGGTAAATCAGATCGGGGCTAAGCTCGGTGCGGCCTGATGAAAGGTCGGAGCTACGGGTTTGATCAATTTCTGTAAGCGCTGGTCATGTCTGCGATGAGAGGGCGTGATCCCTCTTCCCCGTCTACTGGGAAGCCGGGGTGTGGAATGACCTCACGGCTAAGAGCGCCCCGTTAACAAACAAAAGCACAGCTTCGGCGGTGTTTTACATTTACCATGGTGACCAGGTGTTGACTTTTGAGGAGTTCTGCGCGGTCCTGGTCCAAGTGGAGGCAGTTTTGAACTACAGGCCACTGCGTTCCCTCAACTCCAATCCCGACGACTTGAGTGCCTCGACCCCAGGGCACCTTTCAACGTTGGAACCCCTGGTTGCTGTTCCGAAGCAAGATCTTTGTGATACGCCCATACTCCAAGTGAAGCGTTGGTTGTTGGTATGGCACGTCCACCAGGGTTTCCTGACGCAGCTGGAGCAGAGATTATCTCTGCACGCTGCAACAGCGGACCAAATGGCCTGCACCAAGGGCACACCTTGCCGCTGCTCGGTCGCATGACTGACAGGACAACTGACTCCCTCCGCTGCAGTCACAACTTGGGCGCATCATCAAACTCTACGCTGGTGATGATGGGGTTCCGTGCGCCCCGCGGTGAAGCTCTGTCCCCTGCTTTGTGAGGTTTTTGTTATTTCAAGGCAGCCATAATGTTTGGTTGGAACGAGTATAGTAGATAGTGTACGTAAAACTTCACTACAAAAAACTTGAAGGAACCTGAAATGTTGCTTGTTTGTTTTAGTGAGGTTCTGTGTAGTGAAAGCACCTATGCAGAACTTTTGAACGAGGTGTCTCTGACATTTATGGCTACACAACTCATTATTGTATTAACTACTTATTTTGACATATGGAACATTATTTTATGCCAAAATACATTTTCAGTTTAATTTTGAATTTTTTTGTAATTATATTGCATTATGAGCCAGTCGCTCACAAACCCATTCAGTGTACTGATAATTTCATTACTTCT
This sequence comes from Clitarchus hookeri, assembly GCA_002778355.1. Taxonomy (NCBI): domain Eukaryota; kingdom Metazoa; phylum Arthropoda; class Insecta; order Phasmatodea; family Phasmatidae; genus Clitarchus; species Clitarchus hookeri. The sequence continues at coordinate 223,834 of NQII01003623.1, read as the reverse complement.
TGGAAGTTTATTATAGTTAACACCATACATTTCAGCTTTATATGGTTTCCAGTTTCAGGAGCATAACTATATTCTACAAAAATACAGTAGGCCTATCTAAAAACACGTAGGGATAAGTGTATTTCAGGTCATGTAAGAGTTATAAACAACACAAAAATAATTTTTACACCAAAAAAAATGTGAAAATTTTTTTAACACGATTTTTGAAGATGATGTACAGGCAGTCCTCTACTTTCATACACAATGTGTTCCTAAATTTGTGTATGAAAGTTGAAATGTATGAAAGTAGAACCCTTATTTTAATGTGATAAATGAGGTTCCGTTCCTAGATGGGGAAAAAAAC
>NQII01003623.1:184707-223174 GCA_002778355.1 Clitarchus hookeri | reverse complement strand
TTCTCTCTTCATCTGGATCATTTTCTTCAATGATGTTTAAAAAATGTTCAAGGTTTTTCAAAGCATCATTGATTTTTTTCCCTGTAAGGGTTTTTGTTGGTTGTCCTGGACAGCCATTATTTTGAGCAGCTGTAGATGCTGATGAATTTGTCTCTTGAAGAGCAAGTAGATCTTCATTTGTCAATGGCTCTGAATGTGAGGCCATCAGANTTATTTGCAAAGACAAAACCTACAGAATATAAACAATCCATATATCTATGATGTTTACGTTTCTCGTGGAGGCATGTGCGCGATATTTTTTTTGGTTATGTAGGAAAGAACGAAGCAAACACGCGAAAGTCGAATTTATGGTGTAAGAAACCAATGTACGAAAGCGCGAATTGTACGAAAGTCGAATGCGCGAAAGTAGAGGACTGCCTGTACATTCAACAAACAATTATTTATTAGCATTAACCGGGGTAATGGTGGGGAGGAAATGCATGGTAACTTCTCATTAATTTTAACTGCACTCAATGGTTGTTTATATGCACAACTAGGATAGCATTTTACTTAGAATGTCACCCTATCAAGAAAAATGTATTCATGTTCACTATGTTTTTGCTGGACCGCTGCACCACACAAAGGATGAATATGACAATCAATTTGAGTCTCGTGTTTACCTTTCCCGCGGGTACTTTTACACTAATGAAATGCTAATACCATATTTACCCACATACGACCAGCACGTAAGTTTCAAATTAGATTGCTGGCAAAAAAATATATTTTTAAAGAAAAATACACACATCCAAAGTACAATATTTGTTATGCAACTGTGCCACAAATTTATCTTCAAAAACGTAACATCTTTGGCCGCAACATTGTTTCTAAAAGCCTAACTGGCAAAGGCATGAGCATAGGTAGCCGACGAGCGGGACAGCACGCGCAACTTGGCAACGTGGCAGTTAAAAGCAAGAAGGGTGACGCGGTGACCTTGGCCGGGAGGGCGGCCGGCTGTTTACACGTCCCTTCTGCTTTCTCACAAACAAGGAATTTGACCTCATTCGAGGTAGTGGTTCTGTTTACAATTTTAGTACGTCTCAACTTGGATAATACAACACTTTAACAAACTAAAATGTATCACAAGACCATCTGGTAAACTAAATAGGCAGATTTGAATACCGTCTTAAGTTATCAGCTTTTATTCAATGGATACCTAATATAAGGTTCTTACCTCTGCAAATGTACTTTTTCCTGCTACACGTCTGGTGAAAATGAATGGGTACCAGCTGCATACAAAGGCATAAAATTAACATTTTCAACACTAAAATATGATTTATTTATTTATTTATGTCACGTCGCAGCATTGCCGTATCACGTGTTCTGTGTTGCTACGATCTACAGCAATGTTGCCAACCGTAACGATTACAAGTAGTCACATAAAGTTTTTTGCATCTGACCATGATACCACTCGCACCCTGTTTATGAGAGGCTAATTTTTGGAAAAATGTGAGGGTTGTACGTGAGTAAATACGGTATTCTACAATAATATATAAAGGACAGAAGCACAAGTACTCGCAGTCTGGTACTTGTCAAAAGGAACGCACAAAAAGAAGGACGACACATTTTCAATGCAGCCGCAACATTTCGCTAGGTAGGCCAGCTTCATCAGGCGGCGAGTTGTAGGGCTGTGTGCTGTTGGTATTTAACCTACCAACCACGTGGCAAACTACGGTGTGGCGGGAAAATTGAAAATTTGCCGGTATAGCTGATGGGTAAGGTTTGGAGCTGCGATTATCATGTGTTGAGGCCTGGCGGCTGCCTGGATTTTGTTATAAACTGATGAGCTAATTCCCAGTGTCAGAGTTCTGAGCTATTGCTCTAAGGTGGTAGAGTTCTCACAACTCTGGTACTGCAGCAAGAATCAAAATAAATAAAGAAGAAAGCATTTAATATAAAATATTTATGGTTTCAATTCTGTTTTGCAGACCCAGCCAGCCTACTTCTCACCATTACCCTAATATTTCATGCAAAAATTTTAGAACCACCACAGCACTGCGTAACCACAAATAAAACACCAGGATTAAGACACGAGTGTCCAGCGAGACTAAATTAATTTTCTCGTACATTTCCCACTTTTCCTCAGAGTTCTCAAAACCGAAAAAAATTATAGAAAAAGTATGATAAAAGTCATGAAGCTAATCTGTACACATTTCTGATGTATGCAAAACTTGTTTAATAAAATACAGTGAAGCAATGCAATACGACACATCCATCGCCAACAAACTACAAAATTCATGCAGTTTCACTATCAAGCGGACACTTGGTCTGCGATGTTGGCAATGAAGGCAATCTCAGTCTTTGAAGGATTGGTAGATTTGTTGCAGCAAGACCCAGAGTCAATTAGAGCACTCGATAGAGCGCATAGGTGTCAATGTGACCCCAATGCGACCTCAATCTGAGTCGTTACTATGTACAAATCTTTGTAGGTGAGCAGCTGAGAGAGCCAATAGTTTTGGTGAACTGGAACTTGGTGTACTTGATGTCAGCTTCTCTCCAGCAAACTGAGGGGCACAGGGTGGTATAAAGTGCCACGACACTTTGAGATCAGCCAACTGATTCGTAAAAGATTGTACCATGTCTGAAATGGTCAGGAATTCCTGTAGTTCAAACAGGTGATGGTTAGCTCCAACAAAATTGCAGTCTCTGAGTAGAACGTCCCCAATGAGCGACAAACTTACGAAAGGCAGCAAAAAAAAGCTCCAGTTGAAAAATCGGATGTAATTTCTAGGTAAGCTGCCTTAGTGGTCAAAGGTTTCCTCACACTAGCATTGGTAATCGATTTAGGGGCTTCATAATAAACTTCAGTATTCAGGAAAGTTTTGGCTTCATGCTTTCTATTGGCAGGAAGTCTAGCCATTGTGACATTTGTATTCTCATTCAGGGAATAGTTTGGATTTCATGGCACAGCCCTTGTTTTCTTCTCCAGCACCTAGCTTTCTTAATTGCTTATTTCTATGTAAAAGCAAGGTTAGATAATGTTTTAGTCACTGTTTCTGTCATTTTGTTTATTTAACTAAGAATGTTCCAAGATTTCGTTACTTTGTCATATTGAAATTTATCGGCGACCAGTTATTCTGATCAGGTTAATCTGTTGTCTCTTACGGTTGAAATAACCATAGTTAAAGAATAGGAATTGTAAATTTTGTAATGAAATATCGTGCATTTGGTTTGTAAATTTCATATTTCAATTCTTCTCTATCAATGTAATTTATAAAGTATTCGTGGTATTAATGTAAAATACTGCATTATGAAACAGGGTAGTATCACTGGTGTTGTGTCAATCGACTTGATATCTGTGATAGTCACTGATATTTTCAGAATACACCCTACAGCTTTCTTCTTGATTCCTATCCGTTATGGCGTGACATGAGATTTTGTTTGCTCCGGCTATTATCTCGTTTTAATGGAGTGACCTTCTGAGTTTCACCGCCTTGGATGAGTGTTTCTTGTCCTGGTTTTTGATCGTCACCTCAGTAATGTGTTATTTTGTTCTTGCCTCTTTATTTTTGCGTAAATTTCTGTTAATACAGCGGTCGACCTGTTGGGTTGGAAAATGATGTTGTGAGGCCATTTCACTACCTTGCTGCCGAGGCGTGGCAAATCTCTTGAAGTCGCTTGGCGTCCTCTTGAGGCCGACTTAATGATGATGTAGTAACACCGATGCTGGCGTGGGCAAGGGAGATGTCCCAAAGATGGACAACGTCTCGGGAAAGTCCAGCCTTGTTCCACCATTTTCGGCATGTGCATGAATCTTTGAACTATACAGAAATCAAGTTGCAGTTTTTCAATAAACTTACTTTTAGACTAAATCAATCCTCATAAAAATACAATGTAACCTCAAAATTTTTTCTATGGCTTGGCATATTTTGTAATTTTTTTGCAAGATCCTGACAAATTAACAATCATTTCTTTCATGAAACATGTTTTATTTTACAACAACAGTTTGTTGTTGTAGTACCTAAGCGATTATATATCAAACCTTTGTTACGGTTGTTACACACTTAAAATATTTTGTTATTGGTATACGTTAATTCACTTCCATTAAAACTCATTTTGGTCACACGAATCTAAGTTCCACTTTCTTTATAAACCACCTTGCTTTGTTTACTGTAAATAAATGTTATTTTCCTTATTGCTGTATATTACTATTATGTATGTGTGAGGGTGGTGGAGTGAGAATTTTGACTCGGCCTCTCTGTTTCTCCATTTTATATTGGGGTCACACCTACACAACCAGATCCTTCTCGTGAATGGTCTTAGGCTTGGTGGAGCACCGAACACTGGTATCCCACTGGTGTTTGCAGTTTCTGCACCAGGGTCATTTACAAGAGGTGCAGTGCAGAACACCATCATTGAGGCTACAGTTTTACAGTGAGCTGTGAAGCATTTCATACACTTGTTGAGTCTGTACTGAATCAAGTTCCAGTTGCCAATGATGCATAACTCTTTCAAGAGCAAGGACAGGAGTGCGTGGTCCTCAGTATAAGAATTCTTGATGAATCTTATCCCTCAGTAACTCAGCAGGGTAACAACTCTTTGGTGGAAGAACACAGCATTCTTCATTCAAGGACAAGTCTGAACTATGCAATCAACATTAGGGGTCAACAAAAGGAGATAACTTCTGAAATGATGGGAAACACAGCTGATAACCAGCTAATCAGTCAACTTCATCACCAAAAGTAGCTTGCTGAGTAGATCTGATAAGTACCTGAAGGGCCTCCGACAACTCTACAAGGATGAAGGGTTCAATAGATTTTCAGTCGGAACGACAGTTCTGTTCAAACTTTATGCAGAAGCAGGTGATTTGTTAAACATTCTTTAAGCTCGAATAACCTTATGCACAAGGAGGTGATTCATTGCACCTTCTTTAAACTTGAATACCTTTTCAGCAAATCAGAGCAAGGGCTGTCTTCTACAGTTGCATGAAGCTAATCTTCTGTTATCATATCCACAGCCTGGTGAGGGGAAGACCAGTGTTCAGCTGGCTCTTGCAGCCACGGTGGTCCTGACCACCACAGGCAATATTCAGTCAGTTCTAGGAGAATTAGACCACATGACGCACAGTCCACTCGATTTTAATCGGAAAGCACGTGACTCCATAGGACCATGGGGACAAGGTCCTGCATTTGGGTCACCCAATTGGCAGCAAAGGTTTTCCAGCAATGGGGTAGAGCATAGATTCAATAAAGAGTCACAGATGAGTCTGACCAGGCAGACTTAGACAGAGAACCTCTCAGCGAATATCTGTAATATCTTGTACAACACTTTTGCTAGAAGCAGAGACAACAAAACTCCAGCCATGGTAGAGAAACACTTATCATGGAAGAAAGATTAGGTGAGATTTTGTCATCTGGATGAACGACGTGCAGATGTGTCACAGAAGCTTAACCTCTCTCACAGAGCTACCACAGAAGCAATACAGCTGGAGGTTAATTCCCTCTTCCTGCCCAGAAACAAATGGAGGGACCATCAGGGTGGCAACAGCTGGAAATCCAGCCTGAAACTGTTCCCACTCATCCAACACGTCAGAAGGACATGTGGCCTCCCAATCCACATTCAGAGTCCACAAATACTGCATCAGAAATTTGACAAATTAAGACAATGGGGGACAGCCCACAAAAAGGGTCACAAGACCGAAACAAGAACCGACAGAATACTCAGTTCGGTAGAAGGTAGAAGAGAGAGGCTGGACAGTATATGAGAATGTGTCTGTAGCAACTTGACAATGCAGTCCCAATATTTTAATGGGAAGCAACTCACCATCAGCATCCCAAAAAAAGGGATACATTGGTCTGAACCATTTCTAACAGAAGCCACGAAAGAATGTCAAGTCATTACCAGCAAACTTCCGTAAATGAATACCACAGGCATCGGCCAAGTAAATTAATTCCTTCTGCAAATCAAGAGCTGCTTCTGTACAGGTGGCCCCTGACGTAACATCGTTAACATACCTGTCCGACATGGCACTGCAGATGCTTCTGGAAGCAATCAGGATTTCTACGTGTCCTAATAATCTTTAAAGTACCGTATTTTATTGCATAGAAGTCGCACATTTTATTTTAAAGATTTTATTGACAATTAGGGAAGCGACCTATAAGTGAGAAAAATGAACTGCATCCTCCAGCCCCGCAGTAACTTTTCATTTACTCCGAATTCATGGCCCGCAGCTCTATTTCGAAACTCTTCAGCGAACAAAATCACTTTCATTTTGAAAACTGCAGTGTAAGTACTTTGCTTTTCCATCACGAAACTCTGTCGCACTTCTTCACTGTCACAACATCAAAACAACACTACGTGCGGCGCAAAGACTATATAAGAGAAAGACATGTACGTCAACGCTGACATTTGGTACTCAAGAATCAACGCTAATGTGCTGCTATCTCTGTGCATTCCACAGAAGGCTTTCGAGAATAATTGATTGTCAGTTATTGTATGGCAAGAATCGATTCCTTTTATTTAATTTTATTCTTTTAAAATTTATATTTCTGTTAAGGATTGCAAAGGGAATTACAAAACGGAAATATTCAAATACCTTTCTATATTTTGCACGTTTATTTAAAACTATCAACGATAAACTGCAGAAATAATGGTTAGGTTTTGCTTTTAACATACATAGTTAAAAATACTTGAAATATATAAAAAGAAAGCTACGTAAATTTTTCTCGTAAAAATAACATTTCAAATTAAATTACATGTTCATAAGTTATTTCTTTTTTCCAATAAATATATAAACTCCGGCAGTCAAGGCTGCGTCTCGAGCGCTATATCTGTATATTCCAAAATAACTACATCCAACAAACTTGCGGCGCACTGTGACTGCGCTGTATGCCTGTAGCTACGCTTGGCAACACCACTTGTTTGCAAGGACACAGCTGCCACACGACCTTTGCCAAAGTCGCGTGCATCAGCCATCCGAGGCGCAGGATGTACAACCACAACAATGAGCGCGACCTATAATGGATAATTTTTTTTTAACGCCCTTTGAAAATAATGGTGCGACCTATAAGCGCAGGCGACTTATGCGATAAAATATGGTAAGTACACATTGGTTTCCTGCAAACATAAAAATTGTGCAATCATCTTGGAGCATTGCACCTGTATTATAATTTGCTCTTTTATAACATTTTCCCAATTATAACATTTAATTTTCAGTGTCCCTTGAAAAATGTTGTAACAGGGTTTCACTGTAATTGAAATAAACTCTTAATGGAAGGCCAACTTCAACCTGATACGTCAAATCTCTTACTCAAATCCCATTTCCAATACTCGGATCCTCGAATCCAATGGATTTAGGGATTCAATGAATCTTGGATTTGACTGTCCAATCCCAGGATTTTCATATGTATGTATGCATGCATGCACATGCGAGTGGCAGAAGAGAGACAAGTACGCCACCTCGTTGGCTGCTGACAATGATGTGCTTACCGACTCTGGATAGCCGACTTGTCCATCCTCCACCTCGTGGTCAACACATCGTCCATGTTCTCGATGACGAACTTGCTTGCGTCGTTACTGTCGCAGTCTGAACTGGATGCGTTGTCCAGCACCCGGCTGTACACTTCTCTGTTGGACACCGCAACTACCCTGCAACACACATGACAAACACCTAGAGGACTAACTTATGAGCCTTATCCAATTGAGAACACACTATGGGCTGTTCACTGAATACTCGAGTACCCCTAACATCTACTTTATTGCTCCTTGAAACTTATGCAATATGTGCAATTAACACTACCATAGACCTGATCATTTTATTTGCGTACTGACCAAATGAAAACGAGTAACTGTAAATATGTTACTAGTATGCCAAATATTCCTTTTACATGCAGAAAATAAGAAAAAAAATGAAAATAGCATGCATTTAGTTTCCACAGATTTAAACAATATACTTAACACTCCATTAGAATTGGAATGACTTTCCTTAGACTGCTGCCAACTCAGATGGGAGCACGCCACTCAGTGCATGTGTTAACATATGTGTTGTTACATGCAGGGATTATTTACCAAATTTACTTCAAAAGTGTGCAATCAAATACATTTCAGGAGTAAATAAAATTTTAATTACTATGGCGTATCAGAAAATAATAGCAATGGAACAATTAATTGTAGTATCTATTCTTCTATATTCTACAGTATATAGTTAGGGCCTAGAAATTGTCACGCACTGCAAAATATTGCAAAAGATGAAAAAATTACGTTTATTCGCGAAATTCTGTAATACTGTAAATGCTGAAACAACTAAATATACCATTTAAATATTACCAAAACCGCAATGTGACGTTTCTTTTACTATTAAAAACACATAGATTTACAATTTTACAGCAGTAGCTCTCTTTTAACATCACTAAGTCCTGATAGCAATTAAAATTACTTGCGTTAAACTCGCGTTGTTAATGCCAATGCCACAAGCATAATAAATGTTTTCAAAAGAAAATGAATTATAAAATGGTTGCTATCAAGGTCAAAAGATTATCGTGTTACACATGAATCGATATATCCACCGAAATTGAAAAGTGTAAGCGCTCTTTCATGGCAGAATCGTTACCTTTTATTTTTTTTAAACAAACACAGGATGTCCGCTGAAATTCCATTTTGGAATTCCTTGACTTTTCCCTGTTTCCAGGCTGAATCTTACCATTTTCCCTGACCTATTTTCAGGACCGAAACTTTACAATACCTTATTTTCCCACCACTGACAGTGACAGAACAAATTTGTTATCAGCGAAGTTGACTTAAACTTCACAGCCAACTAAAGACCAAGCAAGCAGGGCAAACATTTTATTCAGCCCATTTATTTTTCTTGCAATACATGCTCTTTACTTCATACGAGTGCCCATTAAAAACACACCAATAATTTATTTGGTTCACATAGGCCATATGTCGCTTGGCGTAGATGTATTATGGCCAGTTCACAAATTTAAAAATTGAAATTTTAAAATGCATGTGCTCACAATTACATTATCCCGTATTCACACAACTAGTAATTTTTGCAGAGTAGCAATTTCTTAAATTTTTCCTGACCAAGGTGAAAATACCCTGACATTTCCCTGACTTTTCCCTGTGGGTGGACACCTTTAAACAATTCTGACCAAAACTGTAAGTGATATATAAAACAGATGAATATTTTTGTTGGTAAAAGTAATCATTACGCACCAAACATTTACGTGGTATTTGTAAATATTGCCAACTTTACTCTGCTTTCATATTTTGTGGTTACGTTTTTGACGACAATTACGCGAGGATAGTAATATTAGTCGGCTGCTTGCATTGTAAAATTGGTTAAGAATGCTGAAAATAGTTAACGGTTTTTAATCGTTCACAGGAGTTTGAAAGTGAAGATTACAACGTGTTTTGATAAACTGAAGAGAATGCAAATCCTGCAATGTAAACAATGAGAGTGGGTGTAAGGACATGTGCATAAACACCGCTGTGGAGTGAAAAAAGAAAAATACAGCTGCATTGGAAACTAATTTGTGTAAAACTAAGAGGTTTCCCACTTCCTTGTAGAAAACTCGACGGATCTAACGATAAGAAATTTTGTGGAAACATCTGTACTACCTAAGGAGATATTTTTTAATCAAAACCTTTTCTTGCTTTTTTGTAGTTAGGTTGTGAATTTGTATTGGAGTAATATTTAACAGTAAAAAGACACTTTGTCAGTCTTTGCTGTTATTTTAATTTATCTCAGTTTCATTAGTTTTCTTCCTATCATTTATCAAAAAACAAATGGTACTGTACTTTACAGGTGGAAGGCAAATTACCTTGCACAAAAACAGTGAGTGAGTCATGTACCATTATTCTTGGGCAGCTTGAAGTGTCTTAAAAGTATAAGATTGATCACACACAAAATTGACTGCGACTTTGACAATGTGCATTACATGAAGAGTTGGATATTTTTTAAAGTTATAACTGAAATAATGTAGGCCTAATGATTAAAATTAATGAATACATAATTTTATTTAAGTTTGACTGAATTTGTTAAAAAAAACAGCAGGTTAATAACCACAAGTGCATTTTTTACTATATAAATTTAATGAAATGAAGAAATTTTAAAGATGAAATCTGCTCATTTTATTAACTATAAAAGTGGGGCCCTAATTACTGCTAAAACAGAGAAAAATAAATTTTTACACTGTATTTTTAACATCCAAGAGTTAAATCCAATTTTAGAGATATTATATATATATATATATATATATATATATATATATATATATATATATATGTATGTGTGTGTATACATACATATACCGAGAGAGAGAGAGGGAGAAAGAGAGAGAGAGAAAGAGAGAGAAAGAAAGAGAGAAAGAAAGAGAGAAAAAGAGAGAGAAAGAAAGAGAGAAAGAGGGAGAGAGAAAGAGAGAAAGAGAGAAAGAGAGAGAGAAAGAGAGAGAAAGAGAGAGAAAGAGAGAGAGAGAAAGAGAGAGAAAGAGAGAGAAAGAGAGAGAGAGAAAGAGAGGCAGGCAGGCAGGCAGGCAGACACAGAGGCAGATGCAGACACGTGCGCGCACACACACATTAAAAAAACTTCTGAAATGTTAAGATTTTTGTAAACATTTCAACACTTTATATGAAAAAAAAAGTTAAATTGTGCCTTTCTTGAAAAACTGTTCAATTTTTTTTTGTTTTGTTTGGCACCGTCATTGATTTTTTTGTTTATAACACGCCTGGCTGAAATTTTTTTGTTATTTCTAACTTTTCAGCGATAGTTTAAACTGTCCTTTTAGACTTTTTTTACGTTGCGAAAATAACACTACAAACAGTGAAAAACAACAGTGCCCGAGCAATCAATAAACATGCAAGACGTGGTGTTGGGGTGGCAACTGAGATGAGTGCAATCAGATACGAGCTTCAATGGACGGAAATGGATAACTCACGCAGATCTCTGACAGGCTGACAGTTTAACGAGATAAACATCTCCTCACGCGGCACAGCGATAGACGTACATGGTACCGCTGCTTGTTAAACGACACACGTTACAGCATCGCCTTACCGCAAAAGTTACAGTCAACTTTGAAAAAAAACATAAAGCCGCAAGGATAAGCCGAAAACCGGTTAAGCGAAGCACGAATAAATGGGAGTGTACTGTAGTGATCAAAATCTATTGATGCACACAATCTGTAGCGATTGTACCGTCTGTTTTGAACAGATGTTACAGGACAAAAAACGATTGGCTATCGTTGAATGTGATTGGCAATTAGCATTCTTAATACGGGAATTTTGATGGGACCAAAATAAATAAAAGAGAAATATGGTAAAACATAAATAACAGTAACAAATAATCGAAAATCCACTTTATTATATCTATAAACTATAATATTTCATTTATAATTAATATGAATAAAAACAGAGCAAAAATAGGTGTGTTGGTAATGCCTAGTAAAAATAGTTATTAAGTGCATTGTCCCTTTGGTGTAACTTAATTGACTTAGTTGAACTTTGTTCGCAAGAAGCAGAGGAATAGCATGAAAATAGATCTTAGAAGGGCCACAGAAAAGTTGGAAGTAACCATGAGTGGACTATACAGAAAGCAGATGTTTCGAGAGAACACTTCACAAAGCCCATCTCGTTTCTGCTTTTGGCCTACAGTGTACGCCTCCACAGGGACACGTAATCATTAACACTGGCATTGATGATGAAAAAAAAAGTGTGTAGGTATAGGTCAAGTGAGACTGTGAGTACTGTTAGGAACATTATCTCGTGTTTCTTACAACAATTCTCGCTCTAAATGTGTACGTATAAACCAAAAACCAATGTAATACCATCACCCACCTGGACAGCTACCTTCATGTTTGTGTCTCACAAGCCCAACACGGGGAACACTGCAATGTGCGTCAAATATACCATCGCCACTACACACAGGGCTCTCGTCAAGATTCATAAACATGTAGGCGTTTAAGCAATGAGCCTACCATTTTATTGGTGAAAAGTGTGGGGCGAGGTTGAATGCAGGCTCCTATCATAGTTCCATTAGTGTTTGGGTAGTGTCTCTTAAGACACTGCAGCCTGAAAAAGCCATTTTTAACCATACCGAGAGAGCTCCAAAACTATACAAGCATGCATGTTATCTTGGAAGTACTATTCTGTCCTTGCGTGGGGTATGCTTCCTTGTCGTAGGTATACATTTTGGGGGGAACATTTTATAGTTTCATCAAAAATATGTTTTTGGAACATGCTAGCAATGCAGTTCAAGTGCCATGTATGTGACCATCTTAACTGGCCATTAATTAAAATGTTACACAACTAACAAGGACTTACATTTCAACATTACAGCAGGTACTCCAGTTAGGATTTAAACTGAATTCCATGCAGTATAGAGAAATTTCTTTTTCAAAAACTTATTTCAAAACTTTATTAAGCAAGGAGCAACAACAAAACAAAAAAGCAGAGAACTGTTTAAGTGTTACCTGGCTTCGCAGAGGTGCGGCCAGCTAACGAAGATGCTCTTGCCGAGGATCTGCTTTGCAATCTCCTCGACGGACGGGGTTTCCGAGTGCACGAGCTTTACCATCATGCTGTCGCCCCGACTCGGGTGCTCAAACACCACGGTGCGGTTCTTGTGCATGAAGTACTGCAAACACACACAGTCCCCTCGCTAAGCTGTCGCCACCGTCACATCCCGCATCCATGTCGTCACAAGCACAACATGCTTATTACGCCTACAATAACCTAAAGCAGGATTTTTTTTAAATATATAATTATTATGTTATATTTACACATGGGAATTTTTTTTAGTAGCAAAATAAATGCTATGAAATTTAAATTAGTCATTTTCTTGATACAAAATGAAAAAACCAACATATTTATGAGAATATGCACAAACTTATTTACACATTGATGCGAGTCGCATCTATCGGGGGTTGCTGATACATTGTGAACCAGCCCTGTCGGGACGGCAGTGGCAGCGACCAGTTGGCTGCAACCCGGCCAACAGCAGTGGGAGGGAGGGAGCCGAAGTTGCATGGCCTCTCACGCCACGACTCCCTCTCCTGCACCAGCCAGCCAAACAGAAGCCCCGGGAGGGCCCAACCATCCCCAGCGTTTCCCCTCCCCCCCTCTGACCAAGCACCACAGGCATATACAAACCCCCCNGCTCTTCCTCCCTCTCCCCCCTTCTGTAGTGAAGTTCTGTAACACAAAGTTACAAACTTGTAAGTTGTGTTACATAAAACATCATAATTGTTGTATATTTTCTACAAGTTTAAGACCCTAGGTAGATATTGTATACAAGTACATCAGTAGTGAAAATACACTGCATTTTCAAGCTTTAAATTGGCAGTCACATTTTTTTGTGGTCAAAGTAGTTTTATATAATATTAAAATATGTGGATGTTTGCAGACGACAATGCAGGTATAACACAGCTGTACAGGTACTTGCCAAGAAACAATTTTGTAAGTCAATGACTTTGATTTTAAAAATAAATTCAGGTTGAGTACTGCAGAGTTTAAAATGTTTTGGATAAAATTGCAGGATTCCTTGAAAACGAAACTAACAGATACTGTATATCTGTAGACTTTGGTTTAAAAACACACACATTTACTGACCAAAAAAAATTAATTTATAAAACCCATGAAGGTAGAATTGTTAAAAAGTTTTGTAGAATCCATATACAATTGTAGATTTAGTATGGATTTTTACAAGTCTCCTTTGTCTCTCTTGGTGATACAAGTCTACGATTCAACAAGTTGTAGACTCGTGAATTTGTAGGAGTTGTGTTATAGACCTCAGGAGGTAAGAGAAAGAAAGAGAGATAAAGAGAGAGAGATAAAGAGAGAGAGAGAAAAAGAGAGAAAAAGAGAAAGAAAGAAAGAGAAAGATAGAGAAAGGGAAAGAGAGAGAAATAGAAAGATAGAGAAAGGGAAAGAGAGAGAAATAGAAAGAGAGAGAAATAGAAAGAGAGAGAAATAGAGAGAGAAAGAGAGAGAGAGAAAGAGAGAAAAAGAGAGGGAGAGAAAAAGAGATGGAGAAAAAAAGAGAGAGTATACTCACAGTGTACTTGATGTGCTTGAGCGTGGGGAAACCAGGGAAGAAGACGTCGAGCATGACACCAGGGCACAGTCCCTTGACTAGCTTGTGCCGCTCCACCTGGATCTCCTCTCTGTCGATGGCGACCACCACCGCATGATTGTTGCTGATCCCTGGGAAGTACTCTGGTGCCTGGTATTCCCCTGCACGACCATACCACACACCGCACCATCACACACGAGCAGTACACATCTCACTCACATTGCCAATTAACAAGTTTCTTTGTTCACCGACTGATATTAAATAATTTTACTACTAGTTTATAAGTTAACCAATAAAAATATTTGACCGTTTTTTTCCATAATGCACACAGTTTCCACGTTTGCGGCAGTGTCTGCACGTACGACGGTATAGGAGGCTACAGCCGGCTGTCCTTTCCTCTCTGCCTAGAGGTGGCCGAGGTCAGACATAAAGCTGAACATGAGGCAAAATGCAGTAGTGGGGTAATAGGGTTTACCCCGAGGAACCTCTACAGAACTGAACATGTGTGCTTTGTTTCCCACATACCAATAGACGATCCACTAGGGATGAAACACCTCACGTATTTAAATTAAAACTTTCTTTGAAAATTAAGGCTGTGACCATTATGTGAATAAGTAATGAGATACTAGGAAAAAAAAATCATTAAAGCACCTATTTACATTTTTATGTTGATTATGTTCGTGGTTGGTAACATTCATTCCTTTGTGAACTGCATACATTTTTAAACTGTTTGTTAATAGAATCATTCAATAACGGCGTGAAATACGCGAAGCACAATGCTCTCCTCTACAGTTCTTCTGATGCTGGGAGTTAGGCAGTCAAGAACAAATTTGCTTCCTCCCTTACACGTCTTGCAACTACATCAACATCTTTCCATTCCTGCCCAACATGTTAGGCCGATAACCTCCACACAGGATCTAATGTTCATCTGTATAGTGCGGACTGTTCAACTAAAATAAGGGGAAATGACACATCCGAAGAGGGGAGAAACACTCGGGGTCTTCATCTGCTGCCTTTGGCTGCAACTTGCCACAGCATGAACAACTTTGACTTGCCCCATCTCGCTTTGTGGAAGGGGTGGCTAACAAGACATTGCCCTCCAACGGAAGTTGTTGATGTCTTTTACACATGGCCCATTGTAACATATTCTAACATAGCTGGAAACGTCTGAACAAAGACAGCAACTTTTTTAGGCACCAAATTTATTATTTTACTCTTTGCGACATTTAAAAGTTATGGTGCTGCAGCTATCATGTGAAGGCAACGATTATGCAAGAAAACATGGTAATGTCCCTGGGCATTTTCCTAGTGCTTAAAGCATTTGGCAAGAAAATATAACTGCATGAAATCTGATGTTTTAAAGCTGGATAGTAAAAAACACTTCCAAGTGAGTTCAAGCCATATCTTTCGCTGTTCACATTACATAGCTATATATGTCACTGCCACTATTTGCTAACACCAAAAACAGCCAAGCATACACTAAAAACTTTAATACAAGATATGAAATGTTGTCTTTAATACTCATTGTTTGGTTAGGGTTAACTTATTATCAGTTTCAATAATCCAGTGTTGCGTGCTTAACACATGCCTCATCCTCTCAAACAGTGGACACAGCATTAAAACCTCGTGTCTGCCCACTCCCCTTCCACCCAAATACACGAGAGCTTTATTGCCATCTACTGGCCGTGTCCACAGCCCGTGAGCGAGCAGCAAAGCAGCTCACTTGCTACTACTTGCCAGCCCTCAGCCAATCACTATGGTCCATTTCATATAAGAAGGCCAGATTCTGACAGTCCGTGAGTGGCAACTTAACGTATACGAAACAAACTAAGTGCCATTTACAAAATCCTGTAGCAGCTGATGCACGAATGATAAAAAGTTAAAATTACGTTGGCTATTCTGAGCTCACTGCTGATGCACATCAGAAAAGCAGAAAATAAGCGGACAAGAAAGAGTTCTTAGATTTATTAATACATTTTATTTTACAAGGTCACAAAACAATGTTTAAATATACTGAAATACAATATGCATCAAAAAAACTCTGTTGCCATTCATGCAAAAGAGTTAGATGGATACTTCTGAGAATCACATTTAAACATTGTCTAATATTGTGCTGCAATCTTGAAAAGTTCTCAGTGCACATTTTTTTATTCCACTGGCCAGTCCTGTGGTTTTACTGTGAGATGATGTCTGCATATACGTATCACTTGTTGCCTAATGCAGTAACTACATGAGAAATTTTTATATTGTTCACGGGACATCCTTGTATTATTAACACTTTAACATAATTTTGGGTTCATATCGTGGACAATAACTTATGTACTAAACATAGAAGAATGGAATATTTCCTTCCAAATTAAATACAGCAGAATCACTTTTCTACACCACCTGATTTTACACTTTCCTACAATTTACACCGACTTTACTTGGTCCCATTAACAGCATCAA
This sequence comes from Clitarchus hookeri, assembly GCA_002778355.1. NCBI lineage: Eukaryota > Metazoa > Arthropoda > Insecta > Phasmatodea > Phasmatidae > Clitarchus > Clitarchus hookeri. Next base: position 206,679 of record NQII01003623.1, on the reverse strand, counting down.
TTATCCTCTATTTAAAATTTCCTGCTTTTAGCAAAAGTTTTTTCTAGTCCCTTGAAAAGTGCAAAAAAAAAAAAAAAAAAAAAAAAAAAAAAAAANCTTTACTACACTGCTACTGGTTCTTGATCAATTTTCATCATTAGCTAGTTTTGTATCGTTAATATTCTAGTAGAGTATTATCTAGAGTGGTGTAGGTGCTCCACTTCATAAGGAAGGCATCGGTTCATTGTCACTGCTGTGTACATATTAGTAAATGCTGTAAGCATCATACAGGAACTTACCCAGATCTTCCCCTGTGTAGGTGTGAGTGAACATTGGTCCATGAGAGTTGCGATTACTTTCTTCCTCTGTAAGTTGTGCGTTGCGTGGCTTCATTGCTTTGAGCAGTGTCGTCTGCAAGTACAATCACACAACTTTCCAATACACATTATAAATAAAATACTCTGTTTATAGCATTAATTCAACGCAACACGTCAAAACATAATTGCAAAGACTTTCCAAAACATAATTTTTTCAATGAAAGAGATTAATTTACATTACTTAAAAACAAAGTAATTAAATCATTTACATTAACAGCTCCAAGAAACAAAGGAAAAACCTTTGGACTGTTTAGTTGTGAATGTTAAACAGACAAAAAACCCAACTTGGATTGATATGATTTATGCATTTTTCAGCCACAACATATTTTTTAAGTTTATTTTAAAAAAATAAAAAAGGGGGCTTTTAAATGAATGACTACAATTTGCAGATTATCTAAATTTAGAAGTAATTAATGTTTTTATTAGTTAATCAAATTTAATTTAAAAGTATAACATTGTATTGAGCATGCAGGTGCCACAAAAAGCAAATAGTTACGTACAGGAACATGTGATGAAGAATGCAGGCATATGAGATGATGTTTCAGAGAGGTTGGTCACGAGTAACAAGGATGGGCCAGTTGGGAAATGAAAAGGCTAGAGAGAGTACGAGTGGAGCCTGTCCAAAACTGGACAGAAATTCATGTGGCATGGTCATGTGATGAGAATGGAGAAGGAAAGGTTACCAAAGAAGGTGCTAATGGCAAGTGGATGGCAGGAGACACAAATATCAAGTGCAAGTTGGCTGATGGGAGTGAAGAGAAGTACTGAAGAGAGGGCTCACCACGTTAAAAATGATAAATAAAGCGAATAAAATAGAGAGGAATTTGTTTGATGCACAACTGACCAATGGTTGAAAACTGTCGATCATGACAATTACATTGGATAAATGGTAAAAGATGTAATCGTAATTACTGTAGTGATAAACAAAAATATAACACAGTTTGTTCCATGGCCTAACAAAAGTTAAATATTTAAAAATAATTCTGAAACACAAGTTTAAAAAAATTAGGGATGGGGCGACCAAATCTAAGATTCACAGAATCCATCGAATCTTAGGGATTCTAAGATTTAGTTGATTTGATATAAAATTTGTGCAAAGATTCTTTCTTTTAATGCACAGTGTGGTCATGAGGTTATGTTTTTTGAACAGGTTTAGTTTATCTCTCACAATATTACAGTGACACAAAATTGTGTCAATACACTAAATTTTACATTTTTTATAAAGGACGTTGAAATGTACACCATCTTCAATATTTACGCTTATGGTAAAGGCAGTATTATACCATAAAATTGTCCCATACTTTATAGCAAATGCACAGCAACTGTGATGATTAAGCAAGGTTTATACCACACTACTTGAAAAATGGTCAAATATGTATACAGTCCTCAACAACAACAAAACAATGCCATCTCACGAAAGACGTTAAACTAACTAAAGCCCACCCCACACCATTTCATTGTTTCCTTCCTTCCCTCTAAATAAAATAAACAGAACCCCAACATACTCAACTTGGCAATTACAACAATAAAACTGGTTGGAATTCCAACCAAGCTCTAACATCCTACATTGTTTGCTGGGCGGAAGTTAGCTAGCGTCAGTCTTTCAGTGCCTGCCATGACAGGAAATGCGAGGAAAGAGGAAAATGCAAGTGTGAATTGGAATCAAACATTTGTTTACAAACGTCTTTTTCATCAGTGACAAAACAGTTGTGGTGGAAGGATACATTGTGGCCATGCTACTTTTCTAGATCTGTCAACATTTACCCCCCTTACATGAAATGGACAATAGCTGCTCGCCTGATTCTCCAAAATGTAACTACTTACCTCATCAATAAAAGGTATGAGCACAACGGCTTCCCATTCCTGCTTCTTTCCATTCAAATCCGTCTTGAAGTCTCTCGGGTAGTAGTCGATGATCGGCGAGTTTGCATCAACCATTAAGTGATGGTATGGCTCTGGAAGCAAATTCTTGCTGAAAGTGAAATAAGTTTCAACATTTGTACCAAAACTAATTAAAATTTTAAATAAAGAAGAAAAAATTTACCCTCATAGACTTTTACATTTATCTGCAAATATTTTGTTATGACTGGCAAATGTCAAACACTTACTTCCAAATTGATATAATGAGACTGTTGGAACGGCTTCTTGCCTAATATGGTGAGTGTACATTCTGAACACAGTAGAATTTCAATACCAAGTACATAAAAAGACTTGAAATGTTATACAATATGGAAAACTACTTCATACTGAACATGTTTTTATGATATTACATCGGCTAAGGATTTGAAAGATATACTTTAAAGTAGGGATGGGTCAGACCGGTTCTTCGGTTCCAATTTATACCGGTTCTTGAGGTTTGACTTGAAACCAGTTTTAGGTTAACAACAACTACTGGGTTCTCGTTTCTAAAAAGCAATAAATTTACTGCAAAACTCTGTCCTTACAAAAATAACTACCTCCTGTATAGCACTCCCTTTTCCCCAAAAATAAAGGAAAAAAATTCTTGGGTGCAAGGCCATACATGAAAAAAAAATTAAGGAGTGGTAGTCATAAACTGTCCTCTCCGGCCTCTGTTTTTATTACTCAGCCCAACCCTGTAAGCAGCACTGCTAGCTGATCCAATACATTTCTCCATGCCTTCTTTGTTTCCGTGTAAGGCAGAAAATAGCCTAGTCAAGGGGTCTGGAGAAGGGAAGAAGCAAGGTTTTTTTTTACAGGTGTGGCATTCCAACACAACAAAAAAAACAAGCAGGGCACTGCTTAAAAGAAGCAAAAAAAAAAAGGAAGTGGGCCTCCCTGTCACCCACTGGAGTTGTTAACATTCTTTTAATGACCAATGTTTAGGCTTTTAGCACTGTGAGTTATTTAGTTAAAAGTATTTTCCAAACATATCACAATCACCACCTATTAATGTGAAAAAAATAATAATATTTGTTGCATATTTACTAACCTTAAACAAATTTAATACAAGTTTATCTGTATTCATTAAATCTTATCTTCACACTTTGTTATTGTTCTATTCATCTGTAGGTTAAATAAAACATTTAATGAATTTTACCTGCATTGGTTGAATGAAGTTGCAAGCAAAATGCAAGTATTCAAAATGGAACCGAATACTGGAACCGATATTTAAATTGTAGAATCGGTACCGGAACCGATATTTTTTGTTATTCGACCCAACTTTAAAAAAATGTAAAATAAAATGTATAGATTTGGAAACAAAAACTATTATGGTGGAATGTTTCCCATCACCGAGTTGAGAATACCATGAGCCAGGCAAATTACAAAATTTAAATGACTATTTATTTAACAGCCACAGTTAACAACATTTTAAATGACGTACAATCTACCATAGGGCTCAGCTTCATTTTCAAGTACCCATATCCGTAAACTCTATTTATGGAAGAATATACTGAAAATTTTTCAGGTACGTATTTATCGGCTGGCGAAGAGGTGTCGACAAATCATTATTTGCTGTCAATAATGGGTGGTTACGTGCATTATCAAGCCATATAGTGCAAGTACTGTCAGTAGCCAAGCCATGTAGATATCAGGCATACTGCATAACAAATGTGTTGCTGTGGTTTTTTAAAATACACACTGATGCTAGGAATGTGCGATTATTTGGCGATAGATCAACATTTGTAACACACAAAGTATTTTAATAGCATTCTTTTCACAATATTTTCGAAGAAATTCTTTTTCGTACTTTGTGTTAATCTTGTGTCAAAATGTAAAAATTACATGGTCCGACAACAGAAAGCCATAGGCCAAAATAAAAATATATAAGGAGAATCTGTAAAAGCAAAGGATGACTTATTACCCTGCATTTCCATGAAAGAGCACAGCTGAAGAGGTGGAAAGTCACACATGCGTAGTTCAACTTATAGCTGGCCATGGCAAAAAAAAAACAAAAAAAACTTATGTATTTTAATATTTATGGCCCGTATTAATAGCTGTGTATCAGCACTTCAAGTAAGTTTTGAGGACAGATGTTAAATAAACGCATCTTGTGATACTTTTTTAAGCTCGCGGAGAAGCAAGTCTCAGCTGAGGGCGTTTTTATAACGGCAGTGACAATTTGAAGAAGTCAGTTGACTCTTGGGCAGAGTGACGTTCTGCAAAGCTAGACGAGACGTCAATTAGCTCTCGGCAGAGTAACGGCATGCTACTGAACTGGCAAGAGACAGCCTCGAACGGAGGACTGCGGGTCCTATTTATATGTGGCGCACAGGGCAGCGTGGGGGTTGCGGGGTGTGGAGAGAGAGAAAACGCAGCGAGAAGAGAGTAAAAGAGAGTGGAGATGGCCGAAGTTGGCAGAGAGTTCCCTCTCGCGGCTGAAGGCGGGAGGGATAGAGGACGGCGAAATGATGCGAAGCGGGTTGCAACGCAGCAGGCGGCAACAGCTGGGCAAGCCACCCGGCTTGAAGGTGGGGAATGAAGTTGTTCGTGCCGCATCAACACTCCCCCACCCCCCTCCCTCCTACGTTAGTCAGAACCAGAGGCACGAAAACATCCTTATGAAGGTGTCTGGACACTGGATGGAACAGTGGTTCAACCCCCCCCCCCCCNTATTTTATAGTATTGAATTGCAATCAAAATGCTTTACAAGAAAAAAACAAATTAATGTAACATACATTATTTTATTTGTAATACCACAAGTTTTCAGCTTGCCTGTTGTCCTAACCTCCATATACTGTACTAAACTAAAACTATACCTGGATATGAACTTGATAATATACTTGTTCACAGCTTTGTCAAAGAAAGATAGCCTTTATTCCTCCTTCCAACAGTTAAGTCCAATATTTTTATTGTGTGCTATCACAAAGATCTGTCTTTGGGCTAGGCAATTATGCTGGCGCGTATTTTCAATAACAGCAGGCCAGCAGATGTGGGTAGGTAAACACTGGCGACCTTGATGGAAGCAGAAAGGTTAATAATGTATTAGTGAGTGGTGTCTATTTTTATATATTTCCCTCTGGAGTTGTACAATAGTGGCAAAGAGAATCACACATTCTAGCAAAGAGAATCGCACAGTTTAGCAACTAAAATAAATTAAACAAACTTTGTTTTCAATCTATTTCCTTGAAATGTTTTCAATTTTTTAATCAAATTTTTTATGGTTCCCAAAAATGTCTCAATACTTTGAGGGAGTTGTTAATACAGGGTTGTTTTGTCAAGAGCCGATTGTAATTCTAGAAAACCTTCAGGCCGTCTGGGTCCGCAAACAACTTGCACAAAGCAAGCAGCAGTACGACAAAGCACCAAAACACCACAAGTGAAGTGAAACGACGGCAGACGACTGACCTGGCGGCTGGCAGAACAGCAAGCAGCTGCTCAAATGGCAGGAACGGCTTGCCCATGTCGAAGTCCAGCTTCAGGTTGGAGAAGTTGTTGATGTCGGAGATGTACGGGGCGTAGTTGTGCGGGTAGTACCACGACCACGAACACACACCATTGTAATAGTAGTTGAGGTTCCACTGGATGGCTCGGACGTAGCCCTCTGCTTGGATCCTCAACACTTCGCTGCACACACAGGGAATATAAGTTAACTACACACCAACTACTTCCACAAACTACACTCCCTACACGTCTAGTTGGTCATAGATAAACATGGCAGTACATGGTGCTATGGGACATGACTACACTTCCTACACGTCTAGTTGGTCATAGATAAACATGGCAGTACATGGTGCTATGGGACATGACTACACTTCCTACACGTCTGGTTGGTCACAGATAAACATGGCAGTACATGGTGCTATGGGACATGACTACACTCCCTACACGTCTGGTTGGTCACAGATAAACATGGCAGTACATGGTGCTATGGGACATGACTACACTTCCTACACGTCTAGTTGGTCATAGATAAACATGGCAGTACATGGTGCTATGGGACATGACTACACTCCCTACACGTCTGGTTGGTCACAGATAAACATGGCAGTACATGGTGCTATGGGACATGACTACACTTCCTACACGTCTAGTTGGTCATAGATAAACATGGCAGTACATGGTGCTATGGGACATGACTACACTCCCTACACGTCTGGTTGGTCACAGATAAACATGGCAGTACATGGTGCTATGGGACATGACTACACTTCCTACACGTCTAGTTGGTCATAGATAAACATGGCAGTACATGGTGCTATGGGACATGACTACACTCCCTACACGTCTGGTTGGTCACAGATAAACATGGCAGTACATGGTGCTATGGGACATGACTACACTTCCTACACGTCTAGTTGGTCATAGATAAACATGGCAGTACATGGTGCTATGGGACATGACTACACTCCCTACACGTCTGGTTGGTCACAGATAAACATGGCAGTACATGGTGCTATGGGACATGACTACACTTCCTACACGTCTAGTTGGTCATAGATAAACATGGCAGTACATGGTGCTATGGGACATGACTACACTTCCTACACGTCTGGTTGGTCACAGATAAACATGGCAGTACATGGTGCTATGGGACATGACTACACTTCCTACACGTCTAGTTGGTCATAGATAAACATGGCAGTACATGGTGCTATGGGACATGACTACACTTCCTACACGTCTAGTTGGTCACAGATAAACATGGCAGTACATGGTGCTATGGGACATGACTACACTTCCTACACGTCTAGTTGGTCACAGATAAACATGGCAGTACATGGTGCTATGGGACATGACTACACTTCCTACACGTCTGGTTGGTCATAGATAAACATGGCAGTACATGCTGCTATGGGACATGCTTGCAGCCCTTGATTACTTTGTCGCAGTTTCGTTAGTTACTATACAATCAGTTGTGGTTTTCTGTTCATGTTCGAAATCAGGTGTGTAAAGAAGACACACTGTTGAACTGGGCTAAAGGATGGAACAGGGTAGAGAGTCTAAATATACTTACTGAAACATTACTATACAATTTGCGAAGACCAAAGAGAAAATTAAAAAACAACCAATAGATCTTTTTTAATATTTCTTCAGACACAAGGGCATCTTCAAATCACTTAACAGAACAGATAGGCAAATATTCTAGTCAAAGTGGTAATTTAAAAGCAAATAAAAGTAGACTATATAGGTTTTGTATAGAATGTAGGACTGTTGACTTTTCCTTAAAAGGTTCTAAATTTTCCTTCAAATTTTCTTGTTTGTGGCCAGAACACAAAAATCCACAGAGAATTAAATTAAAAAGAATAACAAATAATGAATTTACTATATTAAAAACTTCCTGAATAATTTCCTAGCCTAGTGACTGATTGGGTCAAGTCCACAAAGCTACAATGCTACACATTAATGGTAAGTGAAGGCCTTTTCAATATCCTCTTCCTACACTGTGACATAACATGTGCACCAGGATGAGCCATTCCTTTAAGCTCACCCTCTCTGCTCACCAGACACGAGGAGTGGAGAGGAGTAGAGTGGAGATGTTAGAGTGACTTTTAATGTCTTGAGAACTGATGAGACTGAAGCAAGGTGAATACCAAGCAGCATCGGAATGCAAGGGAGAGGGAAACGAGATATCCCAAGAAAAACACCAGACGAGCAGCATCGTCTGGCACGATTCTCACTTGCTGAAATCCGGGTGTGACCCCACCAGGAATATGACCCTAATTTACCTTGGTGGGAGACGAGCGGTCTAGCCGCTATGCCAACCGCAGCCCCAAGGAGGGGGGAAGCACAGGGCTGTCAACTGCACTGCACACTACGTGGGCGGCGAGACTCATTACACAACCACATTGTTTCCACCAGCTCATAACTTGAGCAAAATGGTTTAGTACTCAAGACCAAAGAGAAAGACTTTAGTTACATAACATGACTACTTGCTCAATACTATGCATTACATCAAGTAACACAGGGTTGCCACCTTTTTTCATCAGAAAATTCCCCAACATTTCCCTGATTTCCTTGCGAAAATAATCCTTTTTCCCTGACCTTATGCTACAATTTTTTTTTTTCTGTAAGGATTGACGGCGTTGCATTATAACAAACTTTTACACTGAAATGCTTCTCTGATCTTATAAAATTGCTCCCTACATAAATTTCAAACAAAATTCCTACGCATTTTGTTCACAATCGATAAAACAATTTTATATGATTCTGGTAGAGTTGCACGACTGATAATAGAAATGTGAAATATAGCATGCATAGCACAGAATTCCTTGACATTTAGATAACGTGTTCAAAATTCCCTGACATTTCCCAAATTACTGTGACAGTTTTCAAAATCCCTGAAGTTTTTCAGATTTTCCAGATAAGTGACAACCATGTAAGAGCTTGCAGTTAAAATCAAAACTATTTTGAATAACTTTGCTGTTTTATTTCTTGTTCCATAGCAATCAAAACCCAGCCCATATGCAGAAATTCTTACCTGTCAACACTGTGGTATTCCAGTTTGGTCATATAGTACGACTTCTTGTGCTCCGAGAACTCCAGCATGACGCTTTTCTGGTCGATGTCACTTGCATCACTGTCATCTTCATCACTTGATATATACTAGTGAACAAAAAAAAATTTACTTACTTCCGCAACAAACTTAACAGTTTTACTAAAATTCTTAAAATAAAGATACAAAATGGTCCATTTCAATCCCATTACTACCACCAAATGTGTTTCCACAACCATCAATGCAGGACAAACTTTACAAATGTGATCAACGTCAACTTGAAGACAGCTAATTTTCTTATAGTTGCTTTTTAAACAAAGTAATTTTATGGTTAAAAGCTTGTCAGAAGACCATTTACAAGCTTCAAAAAAAGCCACACATATTCACGACATTCCCAAGATTTGATCCTAGAACTTTGTTGCTAGAGGCCCTGAATATGTATGCACATATGTTTCCTGCACACACAAGTATCCTTTTTTCCATATTGTGGCCATGTACAACAAAAAGACCATAATAAACAATAATTATCATATCAACGAGATGCACTAGTCATTAAGAAATCACACAAAAGCCACAAATAACACAAACAAACAAGTTGCACAAAGAAATAAATAACTTAATAAGAACCAAAGACCCTGCAACCAGGTACAATATACTCTGTGTCTCATACACTGAAGAGCCAAAAAAACCTGTACGCATGCCTAATATTGTATAGGGCCCCCGCGAGCACGCAGAAGTGCCGCAAGACGACGTGGCATGGACTCGACTAATGTCTGAAGGTATGCAGGAGGCATTGGAATCTGCACCAATTTCAGAAAGGGTTGCACGTCTGTCATGTTTAATAATTCTCATCAGTCGTCGTTTGCCCCGTTCGTTCACGATCCTTTTCCGGCCGCAGCAAAGTCGAAGATTTTATGTTTTACCGGATTCCCAATATTCACGGTACACTCGTGAAATGGTTTATGTACCAGACAGTGAGGTAATTTATGCCACTTTGAGCATAGTTGATGTTGACTGATTTAAACTGAAAATAATATGCTGAATCATTCTCAAGCTTTGATCAAGTATTGCATATTTTCGGAAGCAAACTCTTTATTTACAACTATGCGACACACCACGGTAGAGAGTAGTTTTGTGGGATGTAAACAATACTATCGATAGCACCAGTTGACAATTATCTGCGTTGTGTTCAAAAATTAATGATGCGTGCAATCTTTGGCGAATGTACCAAAGGAAAATACGATAAAACGTAAATAACAGGAATTAATCATTAAAATTCTACTGTATTTCACATCTAAACGACTGTTCAGAATATATTTTGGCTTTCGGACAGAATATCTGATGGATGGATGCAGTAAATTAATGCTTTAAAGGTCATAGCATGCTGGTTTTTTTTAACATTGTTTATTTAAGATATTTGTCGGGACGGTAAAAAAAAAAAAGCTACTGTAACCGGAAAACTGAATAAACGAGATCGCAGAATGAGGTTCCAATGTATTTGTATTTTTGGAGGCACAGGTACCTTATTATGGAAACTAATGATGTTCGTGCTGGAAAAAAAAACTAAATACTACAATTCTGTTTATTACAAAGTGTTTTAAGATCAAAACTTTGACTGAAGAGAGTTGTTTATTGATAACCTCACTCAATATTTTGAGGATTAGTTCAGACTTTTGATACAAGTTTTAAAATTTAAACAATTTAAGTAGGGATGGGTCGAATACCAAAAAATATCGGTTCCGGTTCCGATTCCGATTCTACAATTTGAATATCGGTTCCAGTATTCGGTTCTATTTCGAATACTTGCCTTTTGCTTGCAACTTTATTAAACCAATGCAGGTAAAATACATTAAATGTTTTATTGAACCTACGGAATAATTGAATAACAAAGTGGTGTGAAGATAAGAGTTAATGGATACAGATAAGCATGTATTAAATTTATTTAAGGTTTTTGTTCAAAAAAATTAGCATTTTCACTCTATGTGGATCTAAGCTATTTCTTTTGGAGTCACATATGAATCCTGCAGTGCTGAAAAGTCTCTCACTGCAAACTGTTGAAGGTGGGACACATAAGTACTTTTTTGAAAGTGCCTGAAGTGGTTTGCAGTGATCTCTTCTTCTCCAGTATTCAGTGACAGAACAATCAGGTGCCATCATTTCCTCACTAAAATACTGTTTGAATTCTTCTGTCATAGAATGATGACTACCTTTGTCACTATTAATTTTAGAATGTGCAAACAGGTTGGAATATTGGGACCAAATAGGGTTTCCTGTACCTTCNGAGAACCGAGTAGTTGTTGTTAACCTAAAACCGGTTCTGAGTCAAACCTCAAGAACCGGTATAAATTGGAACCGAACCGACCCATCCCTAAATTTATGATCTGCTAACTATCAACAACCGATCACCCACAATATCACAAGCAGACCTCGCAGCACGCATTAATAACTCTCCCTTCAGGCATCACTATTAAACAAAAGAAAAGCAGAGAAGGTCACAGGAAAGCCAACTTACCATGCTGTTTGTGCTGTTGATAAGAGCTTGCAGTTCCGACTTGTCAGAAACTCCATTAGTTTTGTACTGCAAATGCAAATAAACAGGATTACCACAATAAAGCAATTTTCTTTCGAAATGCAAACACTCTGTAAAAAAAACCAAAATTAATTTCTACTCACACTGTGGCGTTTGTTCTCGTTGGGCCGTCGTCCTGTTTTCCCTTCGAAAAACTTCAAGTCGGCCAAAGTCTCCTGAAACTGCTCCACGTCGTATTCTGATAACTTTTCCATGTACTTTTGAAACCTTTCCAAGTTGAGGGTACCGCTTTCATTGATGTAGCCTGATATATGCACAAAACCAATATTATCAGTTTCCATATCATCACCAGATTTACTACCAACCTACATCAAACTTCTCTAATGATTACATACCAATACATCATCCTAACCATTTTCCATTCTCCGAGTTCCGCTAACTGAAAATAATACAGTGGAACCCTGTTATAACATCCCCTCTTATAACATTCTCCTGCTTAATAAGCTGCCTTCTCTTGGTCCACAATACAAAATTACCTTCTTATAAAGTTTTCCCTTGTATAAGGGGTCCTTGAGAAATGTTATATCAGGGTTCCACTATAAATTTTATTATAGTGAAACCTCATTATTAAGATCCTGTTTAATACAAAACTCCTGTATATACAAAGTCCGGTGAAATTAAATACAGTTTACTCTAGATTCCAAGACCCCTGGAATAGCTACCTTCTCGTAGAAATAATGGCTATTTTCCTGGGAACAATGAAGGGTTGTAGAATCGAGCGTTGACTGTAGGCTTTATGATGTTAATCTGTTCGTGTAATACAAAATACAGTTATCGAGTAATATTAAGTGATTTTAATTCCACAAGGCTTCAAATACAAAAAATATTTATAACATGAAAATGCATATAATAATTTTTGGTCCGCAGACACACTCCATACAAAGGAAAGTCACAAGAAAATAAAAAATCTGTTGCCTGACACATTTCATAGAAAGGAAAGTCACAAGGCCATAATTTGTGATTGTCAACTCATAGTTTGGTAATTTAGTAATTAGTTTCAATTCAAACACTGCCACTAGTCTTTGTTTAACATTCGTAACAATACGTCAAAAAGTTGAAAACTTAAAAATTGAACACTATATTTTAAAGAATACAATACTGAAAAATAAACGTAATTTTTACGTATGTTTAATATACAAAATACCTATATGTTAAAATATTCCACAATAATTATTACAGTGGTAAAATTTTACAACAAATAATGATACATTTAAACGAAGCTTCTTCAGTCCCTAGTAGTTGATAAACTCGTTTTCATCCTAAAACATAATTATTCAACTTCAAAATAAGTTTTTACCCATTTCTGCATGTTTTCCAGGTTTAAACAACATGGCGGAAATTAGATCATTTAGTTAGGTATTTATTAATTAGCAAGTTTTGCAGTTTACTAAAAACTAAAATACCAAATACGTCGTCATTATAGTAAAATAAATTGGGTCACATGACCATTTAGTTGACTGAAAGTGCCAATTGGAATACGGCCTATGAAATTACAGATTGATTTAATTCAAGCATGGCATAAAACCACATGGAAACTAAATTCAGCGGCCTAAAACCACACACAGCAACTAGAATCAGTGCTGTGGCAAACTCACTCCAAAAATACTGTGTTGCATTTTTTAAAGCTGAAGTGTATTGTAGAAGGCGGCATCGGCCAAGGCCTAGTCACAGTTCCTACGTTTCCATGTCGTTTTCAAACCAATTTCACACTTTTCTGGGCTCAATCCCGACTGAGTACGATACCTGTTTACATGCAAACTTTGGATCTGAATTACAAAGACCGAGTAAAATTTGTATAAAAGTCAAGCAGTTGTCTCTTTATTTAATAAATTATTTGAGAACACAATTTTAATTTGGTATCAAGAACAGTATCTGTAATGTTTTGACATCAATATTGGTATCGAGTATCGTTAAAATGAGGTATGGACCCATTCCTAGAAAAAATCTTGTAAAACTCAAATGCTAGCGAGTGTTTTTGGCAGTTACAAATGTCTCGACAAGTACAAGATAGACCACACAAAACCTGCTATGAAGTGAGAATGTGTGTTACATGATAAGCGAGCTCTCATAAGGTTGTCCTTTCATCCTTACTGTTACATGATAAGCGAGCTCTCATAAGGTTGTCCTTTCATCCTTACTGTTACATGATAAGCGAGCTCTCATAAGGTTGTCCTTTCATCCTTACTGTTACATGATAAGCGAGCTCTCATAAGGTTGTCCTTTCATCCTTACTGTTACATGATAAGCGAGCTCTCATAAGGTTGTCCTTTCATCCTTACTGTTACATGATAAGCGAGCTCTCATAAGGTTGTCCTTTCATCCTTACTGTTACATGATAAGCGAGCTCTCATAAGGTTGTCCTTTCATCCTTACTGTTACATGATAAGCGAGCTCTCATAAGGTTGTCCTTTCATCCTTACTGTTACATGATAAGCGAGCTCTCATAAGGTTGTCCTTTCATCCTTACTGTTACATAATTTTGATTGTTTCCCTCTTAAATATATGTACTGGTTACATTAAATAAATAACAAATTCCATTTAGTTTGATTGAAATTGTTACAAAAACAAATTCATGTTCTAATAATAACGCATGCATTTTTTGCTATAAAATTTATTTAACGAAATGAAAATTATTTTGGAATAAATGCTGAAATTTAAATGACGAAATCAGCTAATTTAATTTACCGTAAAAGTGGGGCCCCAAATATCAAAGGTGAGAAGCTCAACTTGGGCCACAAGACACAAGCAGTGGACATTCACAAGTGGATGTCTTCTCAGTCACCAAAGTTTCAGTGTACAGACTAACAAACTGCAAGAAAACCCTGCCATTGCATTTCTGAACATGCAAAAAAAAATAACCCAACTCTGAAACAAAGTAACTTATGAAAGCAACTTGCTGACTGGATAATGTTACATAATATTTCTAGCGTAGAGTAATTAATAATTTCTGTTGCAATGACAAACATCTGTCGTAAAACACAATACTAAACTTGATTTATAATAACACTGGTAACTTGTTAGGTATAAGCACTTCTTTACTGGCCATAAAGTAAGGAGTACATGTGATGACTTACCATCCAAGGACGGCAACACTGCAATGTAGGCCTGATACAGAACAGGAAGGGCGCCTTCGTGTATGTGCATCAGAGGGAGGTGAGGAATGAAGTCGTTTCCCACGAGGAATCCCATAAGAACCTGCAACACATTCAACATGTCAACTCTTCACTGTTACTTCTTGATTCAACCACTTTTTAAAGATCCTCTGAAGCCATTAATGTCATCATCATTTAAATGTACATGGGAACAATCTCAAACAAAAAACATATAATGGAAAATAGTATGGTAAACAGTCAATTACACAGAATTCTAAAATTTCCTCCCTGATTGCTCATTTGAAATGAATGTATGTTTTAGTGACCTGTCACAATATTTTCTCACATGCTGCATTAAAGTTTATGATTATCAAAATCTCAAGCATAACATTTCAAAGCCCCATTTGCAGCTCTGACCCACATGAATGTTTAAATATGCATTTTTATAAACATACACACACACACACTCACTCACACACACACACTCTCTCTCTCTCTATCTCTCGCTATCTATCTCTATCTATCTCTCTCTCTGTCTATCTCTCTCTGTCTATCTCTCTCTCCCTCTCTGTATATCTCTCTCTCTGTCTATCTCTCTCTGTCTCGCTCTCTCTCTCGTGCACTCTCTCACTCTTGTGTACTCTCTCTGCCTCGCTCTCTCTCTCTCTCTGACGGCTATCTAATTCGTTGCTCTTGATCTTCAAACACGCCCAAGCCGACGGGCCCCTTCACATGTCTTTTGCTTTCACCTTCAGTAAGTTAATGAGTACACTGATTTACAGTAGGAGAGTACAGGTCACCGTGTTCTATTCTGGATGGAATAAAACATGTTACTTCTAACTGCACCGCCAATGCCACGCACCCGCAAGCTCAACCTAGCCCAGCTAGAGAATCGAACAAAGTCCCCACTGAAGGGCGCTCCCACCTCTTGTCAATATTTAGTGTCCAGTGCTGGCTGGTTACGCCGCCCTTTAGCGCCACTGTGACAAGGGAAGAGAGAACCATTCTCTGAGACTCCTGACGCTTGAGGAGAACCAACACGTTATGCCACTAGGACTCTCAGGCTACAAGCTGGTCACGCCGCTTACCGAGAGTCGTAGGGTCCTTGCGCGGGGAATGCTGCGAACCCAGAGAGGAGGTTGAGGTCTGTAGCTGGTCACGCCGCTCACTCAACTTCTCACCGAGGGGGATCAGGGGGCCCTCTCCCCAAGTCACTATAGGCCTGAGTACCGTCCATCGTGAGGCACACTGCGTCGATCGATCGGACTCCGGCAGGGGTCAACCCCAAGGCACTGGCCCCAGGAAGAGTAGGTTCTTTCCTGGAAGGGCCACACCAGAACCTGTCCTCCCCTGCACTGCTACATAACTTTTAACCATACCTACTGTCGTGCCTGTGCCTACAGGACAACCACTAAATCCCCTAAATCGTAATTCTTTATTCTTCTTTTATTACGGTCCTCTGAAATTAATGTAACATCACTGACTGCGCATAGCTGTGTACTCGCAGCTATACCTAAATGCCCAATCACCGGGTGAGCCATAAAAGGGATAGCATAACCCTCAAGTGTGTAGCTACGTGCTCTGGTAAGCCAAGGCCACAGGGTTCAGATACGTCGACTTATATGGCCTCTTTAAAATCCTCATTAAGGAGATTCCGTTTCCCTAGTCTATAGAGGGATACAGGGCTAGTGCACCTTCATTCCATGTTGCCATAACTGGCATCAAAATTATCTGCAATTCTTACATCCACAGAAGCGCCGATCCTTTAAACATAGGCCAATACGGCAGAAGCAGATTCAAATCGGCACAGCTCTACAACCACATGAAATGGGACTGAAAATTATTCACACTTTTCGCATAAGATATTAAAAGTTTGAGTGTGAATAATTTGTGAAATACTATACGCAACTCTTCAAATTTTCAAATATTCGCACACCTCTGATTTACTGTTTCATCCATCAACATACCAAGTAAAACATAATTTTTTTTTTTGCAGTGTGAAAATGTGAAAAATTACAAATTGTGTGGGGAAGAGGCGTTACAGCAAAAAAATTCCAAATGCCGGGGGCAACCTACGGGATCAGGAGTCCCCCAGCAAAATTTTATGGGGGAGGCTGAACGTAAAATCATCAAATGCTATGCATTTATGAACCTGGTTATGTCAACATCAAACCAGAAAATACAAAAGAAAAGGAAAACAATTTACAGCAAAATGATCTTCTAGAAAAACAGGAAAACTTTTCTCATAAAGTATGCTACCACTGAATTTATAAATTTACTTTTACGTATTGGAATGTTTGTTGATGCCATGATAGGTAAACTCCAAAATGTAAACCAAACAACAACCACTTTAAAAAAAATTACCCAGTCATCAATTATCTTCTCCAAGTTGAACTCAAAGGGTAGTTTGTCCTTCACGTCTCCAAATTCCATCTCCAAATATTCTCTCAACAGAGACAGGTGAAGTAAATAAAACTTTGTCTCGTCTGCTGTCGAGATTCTTTTCTGATTTTGCTTGCCAAATTTGACCTACAAAAGGCAGAAAAAACACAGGTAACTCATGCAATAATATAAGGGAATCTGAAAACAATACTAAAACTTCATCCAACATAATTACATTCTAACAAGACATCATTGAAGCTAACTTAATTTGAACAAAGTAAAACAGCTATGGTGGATGCAAAATATAAAAAATGTTAAGTAAAATAAGACACATTTAATAGAAGGCTTTGAACGACTGCACATTGTGTGAAGGATAAGTTTTGTTCGTGATCTAGAGGCCACACACTAAAAAATTTTATCAAC
Source organism: Clitarchus hookeri (assembly GCA_002778355.1). Lineage (NCBI taxonomy): Eukaryota > Metazoa > Arthropoda > Insecta > Phasmatodea > Phasmatidae > Clitarchus > Clitarchus hookeri. Next base: position 189,441 of record NQII01003623.1, on the reverse strand, counting down.
AGTATTTAGAAATGTTTGTCACCAATGTTTATAAAGTGGAAAGTCTATCCATCAAATTTCAGGGGACCGACATACAAATTCAATAGATACTGACATTCTGTAGATGTGGACTAGACATATTAGTCAACCAAACAAAACCCCACCTACTTGTAACCTTAACAAACCTCAAACTTTATGTTGAACACATTGATAGGCGCCTATTTTAGGTATTTGTCAAGTTTAACTAAAAAAAACAATGCAAATGGGAATATTAAAGAAAACATTCATAATACAGTAGAACCCTGTTATAAAGTTATCAAGGGAACCAAGAATTGTTGACCTTATATGTAAAAAAAAAAAAAAAACAACCCATTCAAATTTTTTCCGGTATTTACGCACAAATTTAATAAAAACCGTATTTAAACACTTCTTTTGAAACCACGTGCACAGAAATAGCTGCCGACGTATTGAAGTATTATCCATAGAGCAACTAACAGTCGCAGTTACTAGCTAAGAAATAAAAATGTCTTGATAAAGTGCAGTGAAACGTGTTTCCTTAGTTTTGCGTTACCTTTTTCTAACTTTCCGGGCATATTTATTAGTGTTATATTTATACATAATACATTCGTAATTTTCATGAAAAAATATTCAAGTGAAAAACTTGCGAGTGTTGTAGGTAATGTGGTATCGCGAATCGGTATCTCGAAAATATGGCACCGCTGTTTATTGTGGTTGTTCTGCTGTTCGTTACAAACGTGGCTGCCTCCGTAAACATTGCAATTGTTTCCTGAACGTTTAATAAAATTCTGCAAAACATATTTTACTGTATTTTTACATTTGTCCCGCTTTTTCTTTGTATTTAGTGCTCTCTAAATACGTGATGCGTAGTCTGAGACGTCTACCGTTATTTTATTTATTATTTTTTGTTACAAAGTACGAGTTAAGAGTGACATCGTGACAAAATCAACAACAGGTTATTTCGGAAGTGGTAAATTAAATAAGTAGGACTAAATGCAGGGCAGTGAGACATACGCGAAAAGAGTGTGTTGAGAATTTATTTTAATTGCATTATTTACTAGTATTACTTGTGCATGAGTACATAATGTACTGTGTAGTACTGACTTTGTATGCCGTGGTGAGTACAGTTGATAATTATACTTTTTTGTTAATACTTCATTGTTAAATGATTGGAGCACGTAATTTTTGGTGATGCTATAGAAATTTTTGTTCAATCGATGCGGTAAAAATTAAATTTTGAGTTTGGCAAAAAGGACTTTTTTAGCATTATTTAGATAGGAATTTTGCCGGGACCACAGAAAATGTTCTATGGACACGGACTTTCGGTCCAACTGTGTTCGATGATTTGAGTTTCCACTGTAGTTCCAGTATTAGTCTTTTTTTTGATAAATAATGGAAGCTTTTCAACAAAGAACCTGAATTTTTTCTCAACTCAGTTTTTTTCATTTTGTTATCTTTAGTTTGGGACAATCCTTCATGAATCTACAGTAGTGGTTTAATATATTAAAAATATCTTGAAAGTCCTAAGAAAAAAAACATGTTCTTAAAATGGAGGTGAATGTAAGAGTCCTGCCCTTGACAAACTTGAAGTACCAAGTTTCTTTTCATCTACGGACAAGCCACGATTCACAACACACACACTCACCTCCTCTCGCAGCAGGGAGAAATGTGGCTCGTGCGTGCACAAGCCCAGCATGATGAGATCAGCGTCCAAGCCATAGAGGCAGTGCCTCGTGTTCGGGTCGTAGTCCGGCTGGCTCTTCATATAGCGAATGTAGTCCATTATCTTGTGCTCTCCCTCCCCGGGCGTCTGTCAACATTGCCACAAATACTTCTGTACATGACTGTCCCTCCCTCTTACATGCCTTCTCATGCACTCCCCATCAACACTACCTCTCGTATTTACGACAAGGGCTCGCGGTCGGCATAGCAGCTGTGGTGCTCACCTCCCTCCGAGGCAAACCAGGTGTTCAATTTCCAGCTGGGGCACTCCTGGATTTTCACCTGTGGGAATTGTGCCAGAAAACGCTGCTGGTCAGCGGGTTTTCTCAGGGATCTACCATTTCACCCACTCTTCCATTCCAAAGCTGCTCCACATACGCACCTCGTTGGTCCTTTAGACTGTATCAAGCCGAGGGTTGAGCTCGGTCTGGCCTCCTTGCCACATGTGTATGACGCACTGGTGAGCACCGCCAATGAGGGGCCTGGGAAAGCAGAGACACTGCTGTGGAAACTAGGTTATTGTCACTCTCATAAGAACATCTTGTATCTCCATTTTGGTTGTTTGTAGGTTTTAACATTATAACACCAAACAATCCACTGATCAACTATGAAAAGCTTGTATCTCCAAACGTTTATAAAGATAATATACAAACAAAAAAGTAAAAATGGAAACCACCTAAATCTAGCAAAAAAAATTATACATCCACTTCTTATTTTTAATGCAAATTTATCTTCGAATCTGGGTTACATAGCATACATATCTAAATTATCACTACTGTAACCATTGCCGATTGACAACATGGAGAAAATAAGTGCATGGTTAAAGTTGCTGTGGCACGAAAATAAGAGGTCATCTGCCTATTAAAGTACTGTACGCTTAGCTACGCTCATGTAACTGGGTTCCTGATGAGCAGAAAAGTGAATGAGAATCATATTCCAGGCCTCAAAGTGTTGGCGAAGAAACTAAACAAGGCTTTCAAAAGTGCTCAATGACAACACATCTCACCTCGTGGCCAGACAGAATAACCTTGCAGTTCTGCCACAGCTTGTCAGTGGATATCTTGAAGACCACAAAGTACTTCAACTGCTCATGGAGCCTCGCCATGAACACCGTTCCTGGAGTGATGCAGTTTGAGTCGAAGCGCTCTTCGGACGGTAACTCTTCCCCACTCTCCTTCGCTTTCTTCTCCAGAACTTCCGCTTCTTTGGCTGACCGAAACCTTTCAACACAACCAACCCGCACAACTGTAAAGATATAAACTTTTGATTACAAAAACTGAAGCGATTACTATGCCATCACCATCAGTACTGGAGGAACACGCTTACCTTCGTCCTCTCTGCTGGTTCATCTTGGCTCTGGGAGCAACACCATCAACCGCCATAAAAAACAACTTCTGAGGCTGGATCATTCGGAAAAGTACCTGCATTACAGACAGAACAACCTTGCTTAGTCACTGTCTTGCTGTATACTCACCTCTGCAACATCCAACATATCTATATCTACACTGAAGAGCCACAAAAACTGGTATAGGCGTGCCTATGCATATAACAGAGGTATGGAACCAATCAGAGTAACGTGATGCGGTCAGCAGCTAGATCGGTTACTGCTGCTACAATGGCAGGTTATCAAGATTTAAGTGAGTTTGATCGTGGTGTTATAGTCTGCGCACGAGAGATGGGACATAGCATCTCCGAGGTAGCGATAACATTTGGATGTTCGCGTACAACTATTTCACGAGTGTACCGTGAATATCGGGAATCCGGTAAAACATCACATTGTAATGATGCAATATGCTTAATTTTTCGGGACACAAGTGTAAATTCTTTCGTGTGTATTTAGCTTTGGAAAGCCTNTGTAATGATGCAATATGCTTAATTTTTCGGGACACAAGTGTAAATTCTTTCGTGTGTATTTAGCTTTGGAAAGCCTTGTAATATTTTATCAAGTTTCAAGTAAAGCCGCGGTGGCTAGTTTCCCGTGTTTGTTGGTCGAGCAGACGTGTGCGGACATCTGCTGTTTACGTCCGTTTACCGTCTAGTTTCGAAAGGTTTTCGAAAGTTGTTGTTTTGGTTATGTGGCTGCGACGTGACGCAGTTGCGAGTACAACAACATGTTGTGAGCGCGAGACACAGCGTAGTTTGGATGACGCTACTGGCATCGCCGGAGGCCTTGCGCTTATCTTAGGAAAAGGGGGGATAGGCCTGCCTAATATATACTGGTGGTGCCTATCGCCTAAGAAAGAAAGTCACCAACCGTCGAAGAAGGCGCATCGGGCGTGTGAAGACGCGTTAGGCGTGAAGAATTTCACCCACACCGGCAAGCACCCGTGACCGTAAGATCTTTTGTTCGCATTTCTTTTTCAATTTAACGTCACTTAAATTCTATCAACTTATTTCCGCCGGTGTGGGGGGTCGTTAGGGTGCCAGGAGGGAACAAACATCCCTCCTGCCTTCGGAACTTAAGTCTTGCGATGCAAGTTAAGACATTAACAAACTGTAAACTACTGTGGCGCTGTTTTCTGCACTGGGATAACTAATTGTGAAAGTTCGTACTCTGCAAACTGGAAAGTCGTCTGTGCAGCACTGTGAAACTTCAATGATAAATAAAGTATAAAGCAAACTAATCTGGAATTTCTTCTTTTTACTTAATCGGTGTCACCTGGAACTGAGTCTCGTATTCTACCTATGAGCAAGCTGTGGCAACAAGTAATACTTCCGCAACGTTACAATATGGCGCCTACCTGTGAGGCGGTAATATTATAGAGACGGAACTTTACAACATCATAGACATCGCTGTGGCCGGTAAAAGATCGTGAAAGAACGGGACCAACGACTGACGAGAATCATTAAACGTGACAGACGTGCAACCCTTTCTCAAATTGGCGCAGATTGTATTTGTGGACTTCTCTGCAGGATTCATGGTGTGAATGGATTGCCTCCTGCATACATTCAGACATTAGTCGAGTCCGCGCCACGTCATCTTGCGGCACTTCTGCGTGCTCGGGGGGGGGGGGG
>NQII01003623.1:183184-184589 GCA_002778355.1 Clitarchus hookeri | reverse complement strand
GGGGGGGGGGGGGTTTGGCATACACGATATTAGGCAGGTGTACCAGTTTTTTTGGCTCTTCAGTGTATAAACTATTTATAATTACATGTAAAAAGCTAAAATGAATTTCCTTCTAAATTTTTTGTTTAGTTAAGTGTACTATATAGAGATGTTAGCAATAATAATATAATGTGAACGATTCAAGAAGTACTCAAGATTTTGAATAAATATGTTCTTACACAGTGCATAAGTTTTACTATCTTTTTTTTACATTGGTCCAAAACTTACTTGTTCCAACATATAAATGATACTGAATTCAATACTGCATGAATAACGATATATTCAGAGAAAATCAAAATTGTATCTCAACTTTTCATTACACTCTCCTAAGCTTCTGGCAGACACACCAGGTGAGTTGATACATACAAAACCTTGCGTCAGCATTACACAGAAACTTTCCGGCTGCGTCGTGACGTTCGGTTCTCTGGAAGTGGACGGTGTCAACAGTTTTAGTTTCCTGCGACGCAGTTGCGGATACAGTAACATGTTGTGAGCGCGGGACACAGCGTAGTTTTGGATGACGCTACTGGCAGATGCCGGATGCCATGCGCTTATCTTAGGAGAAGGGGGGGGGGGATAGGCCTGCCTAATATATACTGGTGGTGCCTATCGCCTAGGGGAACAAAGTAACCAACCGTCGAAGAATACGCATAGGGCGTGAGAAGACGCACCTGTCCGAAAGGGTGTGGGTCGTTAGGGTGCCAGGAGGGAACTAACATCCCTCCTGCCTTCGTAACTTAGTCTTGCGATGCAAGTTTGTGACATTAATAAAATGTAAACGACTGTGGCGCTGTTTTCTGCACTGGTATAATTAATTGTGAAAGTTCGTACTCTGCAAACTGGAACTTCGTCTGTGAACTGTGAAACTTCAATGATAAATAAAGTATAAAGAAAACTAATATGGAACTTCTTCTTTTTAATTAATCGGCGTCACCTGGTACTGAGTCTCGTATTCTACCTATGAGCAAGCCGTGGCAACGTAAACATTCGGAAGTGTAACAAGTCCGCAACGTTACAAGATGGCGCACCACTGTGAGGCTGCATTATTATAAATACGGAAGTAACGAGGCGGGAACATTACAAGATGGCGCACCACTGTGAGGCTGCATTATTATAAATACGGAAGTAACGAGGCGGGAACATTACAAGATGGCGCACCACTGTGAGGCTGCATTATTATAAATACGGAAGTAACGAGGCGGGAACATTACAAGATGGCGCACCACTGTGAGGCTGCATTATTATAAATACGGAAGTAACGAGGCGGGAACATTACAAGATGGCGCACCACTGTGAGGCTGCATTATTATAAATACGGAAGTAACGAGGCGGGAACATTACAAGATGGCGCACCACTGTGAGGCTG
>NQII01003623.1:140684-178184 GCA_002778355.1 Clitarchus hookeri | reverse complement strand
GTTGATACATGTTCATGCATTTTAATGTAAATTGTCACTACATTTGTAATGCTAACAAAAATACATATTTCAGTTTGTAACATATTAGTTTATTTATCTTGATAATTTCTGTAAGCAGTTTTTGTAAGTTTTGGTGATAGTAATAATGTCAAAAGCACATGTATACAAACAGCAAAAACCAATGACAGCACATTACTCTTGAGTCAGGTGGAGGTCAGTTTTTGTTGGGCACAGACCGGAGAACATCAGGGATGGTTTTCTTCAAATTACATTCTAATAAGCAACATTCATTCTCGAGTCCAGCTGCAGCCTTTGGTGTGAGGAGGTTCCTCAGTGCACGCATGCAAGCACTGTTGTCTGAGAAGTGATGCGAAAGATAATTGCTGTACTCAGTGCTGTGCGCGAGCGCCCTTCTGCATTCCAGTGCAACGAGAAGCAGTCAAATATTAGTTAGAAGAGGACTTCAAAGTCGGCAACATCAGTTCTGAGTTCTTTTCGGAACTCAGAAAAAGGTAACCTGCGTTAGCCAGGGATCCAGCAAACTGGTCTCGCCTAGCTCGTCTCCCGGTAGAGGGAAAACTTCACAGAGAGGCCAGTTTGTGGAGGGTCCTTCAGTTTATAGGTTTAGCTTAGGAAATAAAGAGTTTTTCCCCAGCATTCAGACCGCTGCAGGAGGCAATTCCAGCACCAAGGCAGGCTCCCAAGAGCCCGCTGCAGAACAGGCAAAGAAGAGGGAAAAGGGAGAAAACTCCCAGTCGCCCGCCCAGACAGAGAAAACTCCCAGTCGCCCGCCCAGACAATGGAAGGCACTCTGCACGCTACTAGTCGTCTGGGCTGACCCAACAAAGGGCACTGACGAGAAAGGCCAAGCCCTAATGGGTGCGGCGTTTAGCATCGTGCAGGAGGAGTCAAATGGTTGCTAACAGGCAGGCGACGAATTCTCTGCCTCCCCTTAGGTACAATGCAGTAGATAAGATAAACTAGTGGAACGCCAGAGCGTTTGCAATAAAAAGCAGGAGCTGGCAGACTGCCTATTGCATCATAAATTACCCATACGTGCAATAAATGTAACTCACCTGCGATTGAACAATAGATTTTCCATCACTGGCTATCAATGACTTCTCAAAGACAGAAAACAGAATATTGATGGCAGAGTATTAGTTTTAATACATAATTCTATAAAGTGCCACACCGCCAGGCCTCCTACAATCACCACTGTTGAAGCAGTGGGAGTCTAAATTAAATTTAATACCCAGCAGGTTTCACTTTACTCGTTTCGTTTTAAATGAATTAATGAATGTTTCCCCAGTTATATAGGTTGTTGGTAACAAATGCAAAACATCCTGCCTGGGCATGCAACTCGTGAACAGCCAATGGGCAAAACATTATTCCGACATCAGGAGTAACATAATTATTACTAGCTGTGCCTGCGACTCCGCTCGCGTGGACTACAGAAATATTGTTTAGGTTTTTTTTTTAGTAAAGTTGAATTTTATTTAGTGTTAATTATGATATAAATAATTATTAGATAAATATTTTAAATTTAAACATACTTTTATTTTTTACATTTTAATATCTTGCATGAAGTCATTTGTTGATTTTTTCTTTTCTAATCTAAAGACGTATATTTTATCGAAGGACCTCTTTGTACCCAACATTTCTAATTTTTTTTTATTGGGCGCAAGTACATACAAATTGCTACTGCAACTGACACACGAAAATGAGACATATAATTGTCCATGTGAAAAGCATGGCTGTCGGAGGTCAACTCCAGCAACGTTCAGGGTTTGGCCTTGTGACTTTTTTTATAGTCATAGCAAAACAAACCCCGATCAGAAATTGGAGATGCTTAAACTGGAAAGGTAAATCAGTTGGAAACATGGGTATTCTGGGTATTAAGATTTTTTCGCCAGTACCGGTGCCACTCGTAACAGTTGCCTTAATAACATAATCCCTCAAAGTGTTTACTTGTAGGCGAGTGCCATCGCACAATTTTCGAGGGCTTATGTTCCATAGTAACATGATTGGTGCGCCAATTTTAACAGCAAGAGCGTGAACAGGCAAAGCTGATGGATTAAGGGAATTCAAGAATTAAAAGGTAAAAATGTGTAATGTTGTGGGCCGCGCGTTCGTTAACTCTTTATTAAAAATAATGCAGCATCGCCGTTGGGCGCCATATTGTAAAGTTCCCGCGGGCTAGTTACGATATATTAATGCAGCCGCACAGGTGGGCGGGCGCCATCTTGTAACGTTCGGCACTTGTTACTGTCGACTGTTTACGTTGCCACGGCTTGCCCTCGACTAGATCAGTAGGTAGAGAAACACGAGACTCAGTTAATTGAACGCTAGTTACTTAAGAAAGAAATAAAGTTCCAGAGTATTTTGTTCTATTCTTTATTTATCATTTGAATGACACAGTTCATAGACGGAGTTTCAGTATGCAGAGTACGAACCGTTCAGAGATGAATATACAAGTACAGACCAGCGCCACAGTGGTTTACCGTTTATTAATGTCTCAAAACTTGCATCGCAAGACTAAGTTACGAAGGCAGGAGGGATGTTCGTTCCCTCCTGGCACCCTAACGACCCCCCACACCGGCGGAAATAAGTTGATAGACTTTAGGTTAAGTTGAAAAGAAATGATGTGAAAAGAATTAACGGTCACGGGTGCTTGCCGGTGTGGGTGAAATACTTCACGCCTGATGCGTCTTCAACGACGGTTGGTTACTTTGTCTTCTTGAGGCGATAGACGCACTAGTATTTATGTGCAGGCCTATCGCCCCCTTCTCCTAAGATAAGCGCCCGGCATCCCGCATCTGCCAGCAGCGTCATCTAAAACTGCACGTGTCCCGCTCTCAACACGTTATCGATACTGCGTTGTCAACAGAAACGAACCTCTCGTACAACAAAAACTTGTTGACGTTGCCTGAAAATGTGCTGGAGGAACTAAAACCTGTCGACGTTGCCTGATCCACAGTAACGAACTAATCTAATTAATGCTGATGCTTCCCCAAAAAACCAAAGTTCGAAACGAAACTGTAACCAGGACTCCTGATAAAACGTAACACAGCAAACGTCCTCCGTATAACCTACAAACACACACGTCTGCCGGATAAACTATCACGGGAAACGAGCCACCACGGCTTTAAACTTCAGACCCGATAAAAATATTAAGAAGCTTTCCAAAGCTTCATACACACGAAAGGATTTTACACCCGAGTCCCGAAAAATTACGAATATTGCATCATTACAAATGCTTATTAGTATTTCTCTGTTATAGATAGATATATGCTCCTGTGGAGTTTTTTTTTTTTTTAGGTCTCTTTATTCCACACAATTCTTTACTTGATATTGTTCCATCTTTAACGGTTTAGTAGGACGTATTGCAAGAGAGTGCGCTGGTGGCAAACGTTTTTCCTACTTGATTCACTATTATCGTCGCTGCTTATTCCTTATGTTACTTTACGTAACAAAATATATACTAAAACCTGACCAGAGAACATGGCTATGAATTTAAAAAAAAAAAAAACACATAAATCGGATATGTGGTTCTCGGGTGATAAGCGCACCAACAGACAGACAGACAGAGAGATGTTGAATTTTATAATATGTATAGATGTACATGCGCACTTAGATCAAACTTTTGGGCCTGCTAATGTAAATTATCAACCAGTTATTAGATATTGCACTTAGTAAGGGACTATAAATTACAATTTTAATTTCTAAGTGCTCCATGAACCAGCCTCGGACCACTATCGAGTTCATATACTGTTTCATCCCCAGGATATTGACAGTATGCCAGAGTGAAAAATGAGAGATTTTAAGAATACAAACTGGCATTGCTTTCGCGACTTTTTAGATGAACCAACGAACTTGCCAGCCCCTTTACAGTGAGTCAGTGAAGAGATTTGAGCGACTCTTAGCAGCGAGGTCTTGAGAGCCGATGAGGGTGAAACGAGGCGAGTATGGAGCAGTGCCGGAATGAAACGGCAGGGGAAGCGGGAGATCCCCGAGAAAACCCACTGACCAGTGGCATCGTCTGTCATGATTCCCACTTGTGAAAATTTAGGAGTGACCCAACCAGGGGTTGAACCTGGTTTGCCTTGGTGGGAGGGGAGCACGCTTACTGCTCAGTCCCCACAGCACCAGCCCCTTTAGACTCCCCTGGAAAATTATACATCGCAATTAACCATATCGCAGAGCTAATTCAGTCAGGGATTAGTAATTATGTTCAGAAGAGAACTCTAGCAACGCGTTCAGGATTCCCTACCTGACAATATCAGGGAGCTAATCACACAAAAATAGACTGCGCAGACGCTATTCACGAGTCCCTACAAGGCATCTCAGGACTGAAAAAAATTGTATTAAAGAGCAAATTGATACAGAATTAGCCCTCTGGCAGACTAACTGCTGGGACAAGAAAGTATCCCAATTAAATACTGCAGACAACAGCTTGTGGCACCTAACTAGGGTGCTTTTAAAGAGGCTCTATCCAATCCCGCCTCTTCAAGGCAATGCAGGATAGCTTACACGCCACAACAGAAGGCTGAGGCTGTAGCTACATATTTAGTCGGTTTTTTAGCCGAACCCCAATCCATACAATCCTGTACACACAGTTTGCATCTATAGGGACCTCCTAGTGCACCTTTGCCAGCCTTCAGCTGACAAGCTAAAATTGACGCATATTGACGAGGTAAAACGCATCATAAAATATATGAATACGTGTAAAGCACCTGGGTTCAATTCCCTGCAGACTATAGTCCTTAAGCAACTGCCTGACAGCATGCTCAAGGCCATAGCTAAATACATTGTAATGACGCAGTATTCTTAAGATTCAGGACATGTGTTTAAATTTCTTTCGTTTTTCTTAAGCTTTGCCAAGCTTCGTAATATTTTTATCGGGTTTGAAATTAAAAGCCGTGGTGTTTCGTTTCCCGTGATAGTTTGTTTATACGGGTGCTGTTTTACATTTATCGGGCGGACGTTTGCCATTTCGTTTCAAACATCGTAGTTTCAGTTTTTGTTAAGCATCAGCATTATTTAGCTTTTTTCAGAATGCGCCAACAAGTTTTGTTGTACGAGAAGTCCGTTTATGTTGACGTCGATAGTTTTAGTTCCTGTGGCGCAGTTTTAGTGTGTACAACGAAGTTTCGTGCGGAGCAGTGTCGATAACGAGTGGAAAGCGTGCGTGGCAGATGCTGGATGCCAGGCCCTTATCTCAGGAGAAGGGGGGTGAGAGGCAGCACAAAGGCGCGTGTGTCTGTCGCCCTAGAGAGCAGTGCTTCAGAGTCAGTCGGCGGCGAGGGCAGCGAGAGCAGTGACTTCAGGTCAAGCTTCACTTCAAGTCAGTCGGCAGCAAGGGAGGTCACCCTTCAGTTCCGTAATAGAATGCTCGCCTAGGACGCGTCGGGTGTCACGATAACCCCCACATCGGCAGTTAAACTTTGCTGTTTTATTTCTCCGCAGGTGTGGGAGGTAGCAGCAGTTATTAGTTCTTCGGGCCAGTTTCTATAACAAGGATTAATTTGTAAACGACTGTGGCGCTGTTCTGCACTCGTATATTTATCTGTGAAGGGTACGTACTCTGCATACTGGAACTTCGTATGTGAACTGTGTCACTCAAATGATAAATAAAGTATAGAACAAAATACTCTGGAACTTATTTCTTAATTAATCGGCATCAATTTTACTGAGTCTCGTGTTCTACCTTGAACTAGCAGTGGCAACGTAACATCGGCAGTGTAACTAGCGGCCGAACGTTACAACATAAATGCAAGTTTCACTCTTGCCCACTTTCCTACTCCCTGGAGTTGTGCCAAAGTTATTTTCTGCAAGCCTAGTAAAGATAAAACTTTGCCACAAAATTACCGTCCATTTTGCCTCTTAAGTGCGCTCTTTAAGATACACGAACGGGTCTTGCTTCAACATCTTGAACAGCACATAATAACAGCCAATATATTCCCTAACGAAAAGTTTGGCTTCAGGAAAAGTCATTCTACAGTTCACCAAATGGTACAGCTCACTGAGCACATAACCACAACCTTTAACTAATACCAGTCTTCCTAGATGTTGAAAAAACCTTCAACAGGGTTTTTCATGCCAGATTTATATATAAATTATTTGAAAAACAATTTCCTGACTGTTATGTCAAATTAATTGCATCCTATTTGGCAGGTTGCTCATTTGCAGTGTCTGCAGAATGAGCAACCTCAGATTTTAAACAATTTAGGGCCGGAGTCCCACAGGGCAGCATGTACTGTATAACCTATATACCCATGATCTATCATGCCATCCCCCCTTCAGGCACATTAATTTAGGAGTATATGCAGATGACACAGTCTTCTTTAACCGCTCGCGACGAGCTGAAAGTGCCATTCAGTGCGCACAGGAACAGCTAATGCCAAGTTGCACCATTAATAGCCCTGAACCAAGATCCTAAGATCTTGGTTCAAACACAATCTTCAGTTGGATCCGAGTTCCAACGTACAAGTGTTGCACCAATGTGAACTGCCGAGTTCCAACCGTACATCTCCTGATCTCGGTTCGGAACTAGGAGTGAGATGAAACGCTGTTTGTGATTGGCTCTCATTTCATGACGTCATGATGCAACTGTTTGTTTTAAAGTTCGGAAACAATTTATAATGTTGTTTTGAATTCCCAAAAAAAAATTGTACTTAGCGCTATCTGTTGGCGTATTTTCAAACTACATTTGTCGGCTATGGCTGCTCTTTCGTGAGCAAAAAATTTGATGTGAGATTTAGCTTGAGCGGAAAATTAGGACAGTTTATGATATTCTGAATGGCTTTTCCAGTTTCCCGTTTTGTTTTCTCTGAGGGATAAGCATGAATTTAATTCTCTCTTTACAAAACATAAATACCAACTTTAATTAAATAAGTGTACTGTATCTTAAGACTTTGTAAAAAGGTCTCAGTTTAATTTTTACAATAGTAAAAAACAACCGAATCTATTTTTAAACTACATAAATATTACAAATTTTATTTCTAGTAAATAAATGTATTTAACTGTGCTTTTATCTTCACATAACCTATATTCAACACAGACCTTTATTTTTCTATATTCACTTTATAAACACTTAAGATGTATTTTTATGTGCCAAACAGTTCTTAAATATGGAATATTTAAATGCTTATGCCATTTTTAAAACAAATTTGCTTTTCAATATAACTCTGACATATTTAAATAAAGTACTCATATTTACTTGATCTGAGATCATCCTCCTCAACTGCCAAAATGCATGGTTCAAGGTGAGGTTCAAATTGATCTTAGTTTGGTGCGCCGAATACAATGGTGCAACAGCCAAATGTGTTGAACCAGGATCAAGCCGGTATTTGATCCTAGATCATTGCTGAACCTCAATGGTGCAACCGGGCATAAATCAGCTGGAAAACGATTTCCACCTGAGGAGAATTAAAATTAATGTTGGAAAATACGAGACTATGGTCTTCGGCCGATGATGCATCTCTCAGAATCTCTCTCAAACTATCACTTTTTGGGGAGAATATTCCATACAAGTATGACGTGAAATATATTTAGGTGCCATTCTCGATGGAAAACTGACATGGCAGCGCCATGTGGAGACCAAGAGAAACCTTGCCCATGGTCGCATGTCAGCTTTATATCCTATAATAAAACGTGGATCTGGCCTTAAACCTCACAATGGGATTCGAATCTATACCTCAATGATTCGCCCCATATATGCGGCTCCTGCGTGGGCCTATTGTGCACAATGCCACATTAACAAATTGCAGGTGGTCCAAAATAAATGACTTGGACAGGCAGTTAATGCTCCTCGTTATATCACCATTCAATACTTGCACTTCGAGCTGAAACAGAAGCTTTTGCAAGACGTCTTTCGCAAAATAGCCTAGCAGTTTTATGACTCGTGCCAAGCACATAATAATCTCCTTATTATGCCCTCTGAGACTACAACCCAGAGGAAACCCAGCACTATAAGCAACCTGAATCGTTTCTGGCGCATAGGCCTCCATAAGCCTGCATGGAAAACCAATGTTCCATGACACATCCTGCACAGTCGATCTCTCAAACAGAAATAACGTTTAATATTAGTAACCCATGTGACGCTGGGTCCCTTGTGTGCCCATCTAGCACCACTTGGCGTAGCCTGAGGACTCCTGGAACAAGGTGTCGGTCCAGCAGGGCTCATGATCGCCCCAGGATAACTCAGGACTAGGATTAACCATTAATATTAACTATCTGTATATAGGCACTAGAGTCAAAATATGTCTCCGACTCGAGCCCACCCTTCGAATAACCGAGGAGTACTGGATGAAAGGCGTAGGTCTAGCGCGGCTCATTATTGCCTCCGGGATAACTCGGACCTAGTTTTATACCATTAGGACATCACAGCTTGTCTGTGGTGGCTCTGCCAATGCAGACTAGCCGCCGATTAATCTATTTTTTCTTTTAAGTTTTCAGGAATCCACAGGAGTTTCGGAGTGGACAGGCCCCATTGGACCTATACCCCCACCAGAATGGTGTTTTCCCCACCACTCTGATTAAGCCAGCACCAACCATTACAAAGAAAATAAGATCCCAGCCCCTCTCTTCAGTATTTCTCTACCCACTAATGAAGTGCATGGTTCCTATCTAACTGTCTCCTACTGCATTTTCTATTAATACATGCAATAATTTTGAATTCTTTCTTGTTGAAAGGGTTTTTGCGGTGCCTAGGCCGGTTTTTCCCTTTCGCTTCTTAGTTATAGGTTAACTATACGTAGGGAGGTAGTCGTGGCCCCAAACCTGGCCATGGCTGCCCAATCCCTCTCTGCTGTGATGCATGTCTCCTTGCATGGATTCCCTCCACTGTAGACGTATGGGGCCTAGCCGTGAGACGCACTTAGCTCCCGTCCCTACCTCGTACGTATATAATTTCAAAATAGCTGTTATTACAGAGTACACAATGTATAATCCTTGCATGTGTTGTATCTTCAGTAATTATTTAAGAATCAGGGCTGTAGGAAAAGTTCCGAAGATACAAAAAACTGTAAATGAATTTGGCTTTTCCAAGGCTTAACTTGTTGAAATTTACGGCAACACTGTAATAAGTCTCATGGAAATAGTACAGTACAAAAAAAAATACCTACAGTACAGAAAAAAAAACCTACAGTACAATACATTGAGAGCCTTTGTTTACACACAGCATCATGGTATTTTAGTNACTGTAAATGAATTTGGCTTTTCCAAGGCTTAACTTGTTGAAATTTACGGCAGCACTGTAATAAGTCGCATGGAAATAGTACAGTACAGAAAAAAAAACCTACAGTACAATACATTGAGAGCCTTTGTTTACACACAGCATCATGGTATTTTAGTCACATTATGCTGTGGTGTCATTGACAAAAGCAAATCAAAAGTCGTGTGTTCTCTTATTACTGCTGTTAAATTATAGGTGGAAATTAGTGATTGGTTCAGCCATTTCAATTGTTTTACTGTTGTTTTCAAACGTGGTTTTGCTGAGTGTGGTTCGAGGTGACTCCTGTTACAATGGAATAGCTGTTAANATTGTTTTACTGTTGTTTTCAAACGTGGTTTTGCTGAGTGTGGTTCGAGGTGACTCCTGTTACAATGGAATAGCTGTTAAGTTTAGTACATCATGGTGTTAACAGTACAGTATTTGAATTGGTTGTGGGGTCATATAGAATAGAGGCTTTTCTGAAAATAAAAGAAAAAATTACAGAAAGTGGTATATTTCCACTCTACTAATTACACAGAACACGAATTTACTAGGGGCATTAACGTATTTCCAATACAAACCATAAATACGATAGTGGGGATGGCTATGAAAATCAGAGAAATTGTGGGGTAAAATCACTAAAAATACACCCACAAAAAATTTTAAAACACCTCAATTTAACATTTGTCCACCCAATTTCGTAATATGTGTCCACCTAACTTAACCAAACCCCACGATGAGTGAATCACTATTTTACATTTTTAATCTAACCTAGGATTGCAGGGTTTTAATCTAACCTAGGATTATAGGGTGTTTCTAACCTAGGGTTGAAGGGTTTTAATATAACCTACAATTTTATTCAAATCTAGGAATTTAGGGTTTTAAAGTAACAGTAAAACATACAGCAAGTATACGAATTAACTCACCTAGGTAGGCGGCGGGNTTTAACACCTCAATTTAACATTTGTCCACCCAATTTCGTAATATGTGTCCACCTAACTTAACCAAACCCCACGATGAGTGAATCACAATTTACATTTTTAATCTAACCTAGGATTGCAGGGTTTTAATCTAACCTAGGATTATAGGGTGTTTCTAACCTAGGGTTGAAGGGTTTTAATATAACCTACAATTTTATTCAAATCTAGGAATTTAGGGTTTTAAAGTAACAGTAAAACATACAGCAAGTATACGAATTAACTCACCTAGGTAGGCGGCGGAGTACAATTCTATTGTCCTCTGCCAATTCAACCGCAGTCGTGCATGACTTGCACCTTACCTCACTCGACAAAACCCCATGATCTACTAAAAAGGTCCAAGTAACACCCGCCACATAGACGACAGTAATGCATAGAAGCACTCGTACTTGCGCCCTCCATTCCTAAATCACAAGCTTTCGCACGGTCGGATTCGGACGTCACAACTCACAAGCCGAACTGTATTGCATCTAAACAGCAACTGAACACAGTTCACGTCTGCTCCGACAGCTTTTACACAGCTATTCAACATGGCGTCTGACGTTAACAAAGTGGCGAAACTCCTCATATTTTATCTATTTTATTTAGTACGTTTTACTTATTTTACCACTATGCCCTCCTCAATAATAAAAACGTAAGCTGTGCAGAACCCATTTATATAACTTTTGTGGGTCTACTGTGTTCCCTTCAGACAAGCAGCTATTCTATATAATTCCTTAAAATGGATAAAATACGAGGACTTCGGCTGCTTTGTTTACGTGAGGCGCCATGTTGTATAGCCCTTTAATGCCACAGTAAAGTAAACAAATGCAAATCGGCAGTCACCTGTCTGCTGTGGATGTATAGACGTTACCGCAGGTTAGTTGGCCGGTACATGCAGTACTGTGCGGTTCACTGCGAGTGGAGTGTTGCTCGGCACGTGAGTTGTGACGTCCGAATCCGACAGTGTGAAGAAATGTGATTCAAGAATGGAGGGTGCAAGTAATAGTGCTTCTGTGCGTGATAGTCGTCTATGTGGCGTGTATTTTCTGGACGTTAGCCAGTTTATTGAATGAACATTGTTTTGGCCACTACTGTATGATTATTTAGGAGATCATGGTGTGTTGCCGAATGAGGTAAGGTGCAACCATTGCTATCTCCCACTCCCTCATCTACTGTGTGTGTCGCTGTGTAGCTAACCTAACTGAATACAACCTAACTTCATGATTAACACTCGGGTGTTATTTGCACTGCCGCACAACGAAATACAATGTTGTGTGATGGCAAACAGTACCACTGTATTTACATTTTGTGGTAGGTAATGATCAGTTAGGTCTTTTTGCATTTATTGTATATACAAAAGGATTTAACGATAACATACATAATTTACACATGTTTTACCCCACAATTTCCCTGATCTTCATAGCCCTCCCCAATGTCGTATTTATNTTAAATTTATTGTATATACAAAAGGATTTAACCATAACATACATAATTTACACATGTTTTACCCCACAATTTCCCTGATCTTCATAGCCCTCCCCAATGTCGTATTTATGGTTAGTATTGATTTGTGGTGTCTATTTATTTGAAATGAAGCAAACCTAACCAAATTCAACCTAACTTCACAATCTGTGACGCACAAGTGTTGTTTGCACTGCAGAACGACAAAATTCAGTGTTATATGACAAATACCCTGTATTTACATATCGTGAAGTTAGGTAATGTTCGGTTACGTCTTTTTGCATTTAACGTATTTACAAACAAACATGCAACTATAAAGTACATATTTCTCACATATTTTACCCCACAATTTCCCTGATCTTCATTACCATCCCCACTATCGTATTTATGGTTTACATTTATAATAGGTTAATGCCCCTAGTAAATTCGTGTTCTGTGTAATTAATAGAGTGGAATTATGCCTCTTTCCCTGATTTTTCTTTTGTTTTCTGAACAGTCGCTATTCTTTGCAATTACCTTTTAATATAATTGAAAAGCAACATAAGTGTTGCGCACGTCCTAAACTGATGGAACCTCAAGTAAATACCGTTATATCACAAACTTAGAAATAAAAAACAAAGTAAACAAAAACACTTACCTGAAATTCTCTTACTATTTCACTAAGACACGGATACCGCTCACTTATCCATCTGAAGAACTTGGGCACACCCATTGCAGGAAAAACTTTAAAATGCTTAAAATTAACTATTTACACGTTCAGAAAAATTAAAAATATATATCACCCCTTCAGTAGAATATAATCTAGTTACAACAGTCTTGCNCACGTCCTAAACTGATGGAACCTCAAGTAAATACCGTTATATCACAAACTTAGAAATAAAAAACAAAGTAAACAAATACACTTACCTGAAATTCTCTTACTATTTCACTAAGACACGGATACCGCTCACTTATCCATCTGAAGAACTTGGGCACACCCATTGCAGGAAAAACTTTAAAATGCTTAAAATTAATTATTTACACGTTCAGAAAAATTAAAAATATATATCACCCCTTCAGTAGAATATAATCTAGTTACAACAGTCTTGCNTTATTTACACGTTCAGAAAAATTAAAAATATATATCACCCCTTCAGTAGAATATAATCTAGTTACAACAGTCTTGCACACACATAATCCGAAATTCCGAAAGTTGCATGTAATAGCAATGTAGCCAACAGTAACGTTCAATGATCTGCAACCAAGAAAAATACTAATCCTTGAGTATATACACTTTTTCGTGTGCAATTGCCTATGTTTTTCCAAAGTATTAAAAATAACTGTTACGTTCAAACTATATTTTATATTTGTTACAATAAAATGTGATCGGTGTTCTGCGTGGTCTTCCATAAAAGTTTTGCACACCGAAAAATCACAGGCAGACGTTTGGGGCTCCCACCAACGGAACGACCTGCAAAAGTTGAATTCACGATAAAGAAATTTTCATTATATGTTATGACGAAAACACAAGAAATTGAAATGTGTTATTTAAATAAGATTAACCTTCCTTAATGTATGGGGAGCCACAAGTTTAATACAGAAAAAATTCAAGACTCACAATTCTATACTTTAATGATAACAAAATTGCTCAAAATTCCACAAATAAATTACAGCAAAATACAAAAAGCATGAGGAAAATGTCACAATAATATTATAACCATTGCTCAAATATAAGTTACAATTGAAAGGACTTTGGTTCTTTGTTCTGAACACTTAACTGCAATAGGTTAAGTTAATATGCTCTAACTTTAATTTAGTTTACCAACATTCTTTCCCGCGTTCACAGCACCCCTCCAACAGTTCAATTTACTGACCCCAGAGGATTAATTACTATTGTAAGTTTTCGCACCATTCTTGGCCTTTTGTACAATAACGGCCGCTGATAGGCCTTGTGAGTCAGGTCCACTTTAATTTGCATTGTATACATTTAAAAGTGTACAGTATTTGGCAATACAATTTACTGGAGTTAAATGAATCTGGTGAGTTCTCATTTTAGTGTTGTATTCAGGGCCCTGGCCGTATCCAAGAAATCATCGACGCCTCAAGGAGGCGTCCTTAATTTATAACGTAAAAAGGTAATATTAAGGCGTGCTGGGGGGGGACCTGAATAATCCGACTATATATTACATTTTCCTGTAAATTTGTACCGTGTGTGTCAAAGGATACAGCCACATGGTCGTTCGTCCCACGATACTGAAGACTCTGACTTCTTACTCACCCAGTGAGCTAGCGCCCATTCTATTCGAAATAGGAATAGTGTGTAATATTCTGATTTTTCTTAACATAGTCGCCGGACGACGTCCACACTACTATACCTGACCTCTCAGGTAACGTTATTATAAAGAAGTTCTTTATATAGGTGTTATTAATGTGTTCCATTTCTCTGGTGCAAAGAATTTTGGATTATCTGCTGCGAAAAATTAATTGTACTGTCTTTCAAAATGATTTCTAAAGTAAAGATTTTGTGAATATTGATTTGTTCAGGCCAAATGTACTTTCATATATGACTACTATTAAAAATATATATAAGTAAAGTTTTTTAAGAAAAATTATAAACATTGCAATATTAGCAAATATAATGTATTACTTTCAAATATTTTATTTGTCTAACACAAAAATTTATATCCACTTTATGTACTGCGTGGGGTTACAATTATAACTGATTCTGTATCACTTGTTGAAACTTCAAATACTAATTTGTAGAAAAGAACAATTGTAAAGAAAAATAAAATATGCGTCTTACCATTGCATTGTTGTAAAGAAGTTTTTATCCAAAAGGAGGGGAAGTAGTTCGTTATGCTGAACACAAAGTGCATTATGTGTAATATAAATTAGACCGGAACAAACACAAAGTTTGTAATAAATACTATTTTGTTATAAACATGTTCAATATATATAGGTTTTCCTGAATTCTCGAGACATAATGGGAAAGTAAATTAGCAATCGGGGAAAAAAGTAACTGAGATGCCTGTAATATGAGCACACGATTTTCAACCATCCTCGGTGAACATTATTTATTGTGCACGAAGTCATAACATACGTTAAAAATTAAACATTAAATATAAGTAAAATTATTTATGAGTGATTTCTAAAAAACATTATTTGCGATGTATGCTTCAATCCAAATATTAAAATTGTAATATAACATTACCCTATTTATTTTAAATAAGAATAGTATTACATTACTGATTTGTTACATATATACATATAGTTACATATGTAATTATAAATCATAAACATACATTAACTTTATATAACAACAATTACCACAATTGAGAAAGAATGACTTAAATTCTTCCCTTACTTTTTTGGGGTGGGCACCTATGTAGTACCTTTGGAATACCAACCATCACTGTATATTCAGCTGTTGTAGTTCTTCATGCTCTCTTAACCCAGTGTAGAATGCATACGTTAATGATTATGCTTATGGGAGTATTATTTATGTAACTGAGTGTCACATGCATGCACTTGTAGTACACAAGCATGCAGGATTGAGTATTTGTATCTGTGAGTTAATTGCTTGAGTTAATTTGCACCTGAAGTACATTTTGTGTTATCTGTTCATCAGCATTTGCTAGGCAGCATCGCATGTCGGTGGAAGTGTAAAGGCATGTTCTGTAGTCTAGACAGTAGAGTTAGCTCATTGTAGGCCCTGTCTCGCCACACACACAGTTACATACATATTTATTGAACAGCCATCGAAAGGAAGTGCCATGAAACCATCCACCATGAGGTAATACTTTCCCGACCTAACCAGGCACAAGCCTGATGGCACCCACTATCTTTCCTTTTGTGACATAACTAGCAAGTCCATCCCCTCCACGCAACAGTCACTTACCATCTTAACCTTTGATGGCCATTGTCACATTAGTGATGGCAAAAATACAGATGATATTTGATATGATCACATTTAAATCTGAGCATGTATGTAATTACACTCAAAAGTAGTGTTGTCTAAAAAAAATTAACAAGAGACAACACTAGACTGACTGTTTGTGAGCAGGTTTACACAGACCGTAACACATGTTACAAGTTCAGGCAATGTGTGCAGGCCCGTGTCAAGGGGGGACTACAGGTACAGCGTACAGCTGTACCGGGTCCTGGACGATAGGGGATCCCATGTAATATTTACATAAAAATAAAAAATAAATTTAAAAATTGTATTTGTTTTAAAACTACGTATAGTAATAAATGTTATTACAAAATATCACAAGCTACATAAGATAACGATGTCGATCTCCTTTATCTTCGGCGCCACTCTGCACACAACACTTCGGGCTTCGGCCGTGTTGGTTGCTGGTGGGGGGGTAGGTAGGTACAGAGCTCTCGCCTCGTCTGCCGCGACTTGGAATCCCCACCCACTACACGATCACCAGCCGTTGCGGTGGCAGTGCAGTGCAGTTATTTGACTTTATTTTTATTGTGTAACTATCGAGTGTGCATATTGACGATCAAAAATTATTGTGTATTTTGTGTTTATAAACTTGTGCAAGTTTTNCGTGTAACTATCGAGTGTGCATATTGACGATCAAAAATTATTGTGTATTTTGTGTTTATAAACTTGTGCAAGTTTTACATTTTACTATAAAACGAATCAACATAAATCTGGTGCAAAAAAGAGAAAAGATAAACGAGATAAAGAAAAGATAAGCGATGGCCTGAGGAAGAAAAATCTTCTTTTCACATTTTTTGAGAAAAGATGGAAAACTGAATAAGTGGCTTCAACTGGAACCGCTGAAAAATGTGAAGGAGAAGTTTCCGAGAGCAAAAGTAGTGGTTAACAGGGTACTGGTCAGGAGGGAAACAAATAATGCACAAATCCAGCCGATAAGATTTTAGGGGAAGTGGTTGTAGGGGTTTGGGGAGGGGGGAGGACCCTCCATATTATGGACAAGAAATTAAAATACTGAAAAGCATATACTAAGTGGCGTAACAANGGGGAGGGGGGAGGACCCTCCATATTATGGACAAGAAATTAAAATACTGAAAAGCATATACTAAGTGGCGTAACAAAGAAGATGGAAAGTGTTAAGGAATGGATGAAGCAAATGGGTAGGGAGATTAAAAGAAAGATCAAACACACAAGGAATGAATGCCTGGGAACATGATGGAGGAAGGAAAAGGTAAAGAATGGCGGATATTGTTCCGGTATATTACGAAAGTAAGGGGAGAAGAGGAAGTTATACCGATTCTGAAAGTTAGGGATGGCTTTACTGCGACAGATGAGAAAGAAAAAGGGAAGATGTTGCAAGCTCAGTACTTGTCAGTGTTTGAGGACCAGACAGAATAGGGAATGGAGCCCTTAAGTTTGATGGGAGAGAGGTGGTTAGATATCTAGAGGTGTTGATTAACAGGTCACAGGAGGACGGTAAGTTGCCACAGGTATGGAAAAAGTAATTTGTGGTCTCAGTATATAAGCGAGGACTGAGAGGAATAAAATTCAGATCAATGTGTGAAAGACTAAGATAGTCAGGTTTACGCGAAAGAGGGTGAATTGTAGTGTAATTTAAAGATGGAAGGGACAGGAAATAGAGGAGCGTCTAAACAATATGTTACTTATTTAAATTATATTAAGATGCCATGAAGCAAAAAATACTTTAATTCTAATTGTACATTATTATCGTCATGTACACTGACAAGTCGAGCCTTCCACTCAATGGAACATTCTGGTCCACCGTCTTCAGTTTATAGTCTGGTAAGCTAAGTCTCCTTAAAACGAAATACAATAATCTAAATCAGTCTGTAACATAATTATCTTTTGTCTGAGATTAAGATCCAAAAGTCACGTGAACATTGCGGAATTTTGTTTTGTCTTATAATATTTTCAGTACATTTTTTTATGTTGGCGCACTTGTTAAAAAAAAAACCGATCAGAAATAATTTTTGTTGTTAATATTTGTTTGGAAGGAAGTGATTTTGTGCAATGTAAGCTGACAGTGCAAAAGTAGAGGTTTGAGATTTCTCGGATTGACGGTTTAGCCTTTGTGTTGTCATTGTAAAGCGATCATGCCTGTCATGTTAAGGACGTATCAGAAAAGGCTTTGAAANCGGTTTAGCCTTTGTGTTGTCATTGTAAAGCGATCATGCCTGTCATGTTAAGGACGTATCAGAAAAGGCTTTGAAAATAACGCACTTCAAAATGCTGTCAAGCATCGTGTTTAAATCTTGGTAGTGTCTGAAACAACCGAGCGTGAATTTACTGTGCATCGCCAGGAGGCTTCGCAAAGAAATGTCTACCTAACAAGAGACTTCTTCTTATGTCTAGAACTACTAATGAGTAAAAACATCAGCACGCCCTCAATATGGTTCCTTCCCCAGTACCGCCCCCTAAGTCGAAGTACGCCGACACGTTCTGGTGCACGTACATCGTGTCAGTTACGTCAGCTAGTATAGCAGAAGTGGGTGAGTNTCGAAGTACGCCGACACGTTCTGGTGCACGTACATCGTGTCAGTTACGTCAGCTAGTATAGCAGAAGTGGGTGAGTTATCGCTTGCAATTTGCTCCCTAAACCGTTGTGTAGTTAACCTTCTTATATATAAAAAAAAAATTAAAATGTATTATTGTTCACTTTGATAACGTTTCAAAATATTGGTAAAAAAAATTTCGTAATTGATTTTTTAGGCTTTTAAGAAATTTGATTGATTTCTGCATAGGCGTGGTGCGCAGTTTACTGACATTAAATAAGAATGATGTAGTGGGGGGAGCTTTGAATGTCTGTTAACATATTTATTTCCTGCGANCAGTTTACTGACATTAAATAAGAATGATGTAGTGGGGGGAGCTTTGAATGTCTGTTAACATATTTATTTCCTGCGAAGCCAGTGATGGAAACCAACCAGATAGACTGGGCAGATATTATACTATAATGACATTTAAATCTACACTAACAAATTGAAATAATGAAACAAACAGGATGTTGTAGGGTAAAAACACAAAAAAACTATTAGAGATTTGTATTTTATAAGTTTTGTTAGGTACAAAAGTAAATGTGTATAATATTCAGCATAACGAAATTTATTGCGAATACATTAAAAATGTTGGACACAAGAAAATCCATCTGTTTACTGTTCAGTTTCTTGCTCAGCGGTTGTTTCTGGAAGGAGGGATGGGGGAAGGAGTGAAAAACGTTTCTTTTTTGTCTGTTGCAGTTGCTAAACCATTTTTGCGCAGGCATACGTACAGTCTAGGCATGCATCCTAAACAACGTCATAGTGGGGGAAGTTGGGAAAATTAGAGAAATTTTGAAATAAAATAGTATAAAAATGTACAAATGATGAAAATGCCTAAAATTAAATGAATTACCCTCCCCAAAATTACGGGGGGAAAACACCTGTATATACTCTTTCACAAAAAAAAAACCCATACATTAAGAATTTTCATACATCTTATTCCATACTCCACTTAAACTGTTAAGCATCACACAAATGGTTACAATAATTCCCAGAGGTNATTTTCATACATCTTATTCCATACTCCACTTAAACTGTTAAGCATCACACAAATGGTTACAATAATTCCCAGAGGTTTTTATGAACCAGAAATGGAAGTTTGGAACGGAAGCACAGTAGGAGGGTAAAGCAGCATCTTTGTATAAAGTTAATGGCTGTGAACTGTAGGAGTGTGTACAGCAAGGTGGAGGGCTTCTGGGGTACGGTAGAAGGACATGGGGCGCATATAGTGGTAGCTGTGGAGGCCTGGCTGAATGAGGAAGTGCTTGACATTGAATGTAGGCAGGATAAGTTCACCATCTTCAGAAGAGACAGGGATGGGNGGGGAGGGGGGAGGACCCTCCATATTATGGACAAGAAATTAAAATACTGAAAAGCATATACTAAGTGGCGTAACAAGAAGATGGAAAGTGTTAAGGAATGGATGAAGCAAATGGGTAGGGAGATAGAGAGAAAGATCAAACACACAAGGAATGAATACCTGGGGAACATGATGGAGGAAGGATAAGGTAAAGAATGGCGGATATTGTTCCGGTATATTACGAAAGTAAGGGGAGAAGAGGAAGTTATACCGATTCTGAAAGTTAGGGATGGCTTTACTGCGACAGATGAGAAAGAAAAAGGGAAGATGATGCAAGCTCAGTACTTGTCAGTGTTTGAGGACCAGACAGAATAGGGAATGGAGCCCTTAAGTTTGATGGGAGAGAGGTGGTTAGATATCTAGAGGTGTTGATTAACAGGTCACAGGAGGACGGTAAGTTGCCACAGGTATGGAAGAAGTAATTTGTGGTCTCAGTATATAAGCGAGGACTGAGAGGAATAAAATTCAGATCAATGTGTGAACGACTAATATAGTGAGGTTAACGAGAAAGAGGGGGAATTGTAGTGTAATTTAAAGATGGAGGGGACAGGAAATAGAGAAGCGTCTAAACAATATGTTACTTATTTAAATTATATTAAGATGCCATGAAGCAAAAAATACTTTAATTCTAATTGTACATTATTATCGTCTTCTACACTGACAAATCGAGCCTTCCACTCAATGGAACATTCTGGTCCACCGTCGGTAGTTTATAGTCCGGTAAGCTAAGTCTCCTTAAAACGAAATACAATAATCTAAATCAGTCTGTAACATAATTAACTTTTGTCTGAGATAAGATCCAAAAATCACGTGAACATTGCGGAATTTTGTTTTGTCTTATAATATTTTCATTAAATTTGTTTTATGTTGGCGCACTTGTTAAAAACAATAACCGATCAGAAATAATTTTTGTTGTAAATATTTGTTTGGGAGGAAGTGATTTTGTGCAATGTAAGCTGACAGTGCAAAAGTAGAGGTTTGAGATTTCTCGGATTGACGGTTTAGCCTTTGTGTTGTCATTGTAAAGCGATCATGCCTGTCATGTTAAGGACGTATCAGAAAAGGCTTTGAAAATAACGCACTTCAAAATGCTGTCAAGCATCGTGTTTAAATCTTGGTAGTGTCTGAAACAACCGAGCGTGAATTTACTGTGCATCGCCAGGAGGCTTCGCAAAGAAATGTCTACCTAACAAGAGACTTCTTCTTATGTCTAGAACTACTAATGAGTAAAAACATCAGCACGCCCTCAATATGGTTCCTTCCCCAGTACCGCCCCCCAAGTCGAAGTACGCCGACACGTTCTGGTGCACGTACATCGTGTCAGTTACGTCAGCTAGTATAGCAGAAGTGGGTGAGTGATCGCTTGCAATTTGCTCGCTAAACCGTTGTGTAGTTTACCTTCTTATATATATAAAAAAAAATTAAAATGTATTATTGTTCACTTTGATAACGTTTCAAAATATTGGTAAAAAAAATTTCGTAATTGATTTTTTAGGCTTTTAAGAAATTTGATTGATTTCTGCATAGGCGTGGTGCGCAGTTTACTGACATTAAATAAGAATGATGTAGTGGGGGGAGCTTTGAATGTCTGTTAACATATTTATTTCCTGCGAAGCCAGTGATGGAAACCAACCAGATAGACTGGGCAGATATTATACTATAATGACATTTAAATCTACACTAACAAATTGAAATAATGAAACAAACAGGATGTTGTAGGGTAAAAACACAAAAAAACTATTAGAGATTTGTATTTTATAAGTTTTGTTAGGTACAAAAGTAAATGTGTATAATATTCAGCATAACGAAATTTATTGCGAATACATTAAAAATGTTGGACACAAGAAAATCCATCTGTTTACTGTTCAGTTTCTTGCTCAGCGGTTGTTTCTGGAAGGAGGGATGGGGGAAGGAGTGAAAAACGTTTCTTTTTTGTCTGTTGCAGTTGCTAAACCATTTTTGCGCAGGCATACGTACAGTCTAGGCATGCATCCTAAACAACGTCATAGTGGGGGAAGTTGGGAAAATTAGAGAAATTTTGAAATAAAATAGTATAAAAATGTACAAATGATGAAAATGCCTAAAATTAAATGAATTACCCTCCCCAAAATTACGGGGGGAAAACACCTGTATATACTCTTTCACAAAAAAAAAACCCATACATTAAGAATTTTCATACATCTTATTCCATACTCCACTTAAACTGTTAAGCATCACACAAATGGTTACAATAATTCCCAGAGGTGTTTATGAACCAGAAATGGAAGTTTGGAACGGAAGCACAGTAGGAGGGTAAAGCAGCATCTTAGTATAAAGTTAATGGCTGTGAACTGTAGGAGTGTGTACAGCAAGGTGGAGGGCTTCTGGGGTACGGTAGAAGGACATGGGGCGCATATAGTGGTAGCTGTGGAGGCCTGGCTGAATGAGGAAGTGCTTGACATTGAATGTAGGCAGGATAAGTTCACCATCTTCAGAAGAGACAGGGATGGGAGACGAGGAGGAATAATAGTGTGTAAGGGAGGGGCTGAAAGGTTCAGTAGAATGGTTTAGTACAGATGTTGAGGTGATGGAAATTAAATTAAGTGGAGGTAGTAGTAGGGGGATTACTTTGCTGGCAGCGTACAGGCCACCAGGACAAGGGGATGGCAAGTATTGCAGACGATCAAGCAGAGGGTTGATAGACTAAAGGACAGGCAGTGGCTTGTTGCAGCGGGGGATCTGAATATACCAGGAGTTAGAAGGCTAGAGGGTGCAGAAGGGATGGGCAGCATGATGCAGAGAATGGCAGCGCAGTTAGTCAACAGAGGCTTGGTCCAGGTAGTAGAAACACCTACGAGGTGGAATGAAGAGGGTGTTTGGTCAGTGCTGGATGTGGTGTTGGTCAGACCTGGGAATACTGTAGTTGGTGCAATAGTATTGGATGGCATAAGTGATCATGATATTCCCCTTGTGGAAATTGGGCTTGGCAGGATGGGACAAGAGCAAATGACAGATAGGTTGGTGTGGCAGTATGGGAGGAGATAAGAAGGGGGCAGAAATCTTCCTGAGGGATAGGTTTGAAAAGTGGTCTATGGAGGAAAATGTGGAAGGATTATGGGAAGAATTTAGAAGAATAATAGAGGTTATGTTGGAGAAATTAGTGCCAAACAAAAGATTACTGTCTGTGGGAGATCCACCAAATGATGGACAGGAGCTTTAAAAATGAAGAGGAAGTGTAGAAAGTTAGATGTCAAGTGGAGAAATGAAGGGATGACAAGAACTAAGGAATTGATGAAACAAATGGGAAGGGTGCGAAAGGATGATCAAACGGGCGAAGAATATATTTTTTAGGGAAGATGGGGGTAGAAAGAAAAGGTAAGGAATGGGGGAAAGATCTGCCATGGTAGGCAGGCCTACCATGGCATACACCACACCTTGACAGTTACTGGAAAATAAATTTATTTTGGGATACCTCATAAGTAACACAAGACCTACATATAAACAGTCTCAGAACAGTGTAATAACATTACTGTAAGGAAAAATCACTAACTTTAACAGCGAATTGAATTAGGATAACAAAATCTTCAAATATTGACGCTCATTTACACACAGATCAAGTCGGGCAGTTGCAACACCTCCCTGCTTGTACTGTTATGATAAATGCTAGTTGCAACGACTGAAAATTATTACACTTATTACCAGTCCTTGGTAAGAACAAATCTTTTGTGGTGGTTTCCTTGCATCCAAAAAGTCCAAGCATTGTGTAGACCATGCACTGCTTTGTAAAAACATTCTAGTTATAGTTGGCTTTACTGTTCACGTACAGATTCACTTTTAACATATACGTACGTACCTATTACGCTTGTATTTTTTGACAGAACAGTAGGCATAAAAGGGTAAACATTTCTGAAGTTTTTATTTTTATTTAATTTTTTTGAGCTGGAAATTACATGGCTTGCAAGTGTCTCAGAAGTTTGTTGAACAACTGACCGAGCATTGGCTCTTTACAAGTAAAAAATGTTTACTCCTTTTGTTATACTTATGTAATTGTTCATTTTTCTGAATTAAATTATGATTTGTAGTGATGTGAACATGAGTAATGAGTAAATTTGTTGATATGCTATGGCCAGTATGTTTGCAGAGTGATTTATAAGAGTGTTATTGTTTTCTTCAAAGGAGTCGTTTGCATACTGCATTCAGTAGATTGTTAACTCTTCTGCATTGAAGTAGCTTAGGCTTTTTTCGTTGCAGAACATTGCTTGTTTACACTCAGTTCGGAAATGCATTGTCGCCAATGCCTTAAGTATTTTGTTTTATAAACACACAAAATTAGAGGTTTGTGTCTGGCTTTAAGTTCTCTTTGTACATTTTGTGTTGGCCCGGTGAGAACCTGTTACCTATTTTAGAACAGAATGAAAAATTACATAGTGGCATGGACAGAAGTATTCGTACAGTCACANTTAAAAGCATTATTTTTGTATTTCTTTGTTACTGTCATCATGCCTATTACATAGTGAATTTGCACGTCTGATGCCTAAAAACGTGGGAGCGATAGGGGCGACCAAGACATACGCAAACCGGCATGCAGTCTTGCCGTCAATAACGCGCCCCTATCAGACTTTCAGCAGAGACCCTGCCTTTTAATGACATTATAACAAATTAAAGGTTTGATGCACGTCCCCATTCCTTTTTTGATGTTTTGCACCAGAATGTTCATACCTAAAAATAACCGTGAATACACCCGTTTGAGCTATTTTCACCATCACTAAAACATGCTTTGGAGAGAAATGTAATGTCTGAAAAATGTATACAGGCGCGTAACGTTTCTGAAATGCTATTCTTAAGCAGACCTCACTCAGACACGTTGGACGGTTTTTTAATAAAAACGTTTTCTGCTGGGCTCTACACGCCGTTCGGCGACCTACCCAGGCGGCCACTTTAATGTAACACGAAATAAGTGTTCTTCTGAAAGGGTTCATAAGAAACTGTTGACTTTTTCCAGAGTTCGGGGCCAAATTTGTTGTTCTGTAACAAATGTCGGGAAGAAATTATTTGTTTGTTGTGTTTTTGCTGCACAAGAGTTCCATCTATAATTCACCCTAATACTTTTGTTTGAAATGGATTCTATTGAGAATCCCCAGGATTTGAGCGCAATGCTAAGTGTGTCAGTACCAGAGTCTGAGCTGGCTTTATTTCATTTACTCTCCGTATGGTTACGCCGAGGCTTAACATTTAAAGAACTTTTGCACCCAGCTGTTATTGAGCTTTGTGTATGTTTGGATCTTTACTTTAATCAAATAAAAATGTCTTACAGTCAAAACATGACGCAATTTACACCATTCCATCGAAGTTGATCTCAATAGCTCGCTTATAGTACGAGAATGGTATGGCTTAAGCTGGTACCTCTTATTTCCCTTCATTTTTCCGCTAGATGAAACACCCATGGTCAACTGTAGCTTATATAAAAAAAAGCTGATGTTCATTTCAAGTGATTTTTGAAAAATTATACTTGTCTAAAAATAATACATTCTTTGTTAAAATTTTGAGAAATGGTATAACATTATATACAATTTTGTAATAAGTGTAGCCCATTTGTAGTATAAATGTACTTTTTATTTTGCACAAAATACAGTATATTAATACATTTAAATCTTGATTTATTATAGCTCTTCTACCCTTTAATCTGCTCTCCTGAAAAATATAAAAACAAATGTGTCATCAGCTGTTGGTGCGCAGCACATTTGACTTACGCCCTTTAAATCGCCTACCAAAGAATGATATCCTATTGAAATGGTGAGATTATTACCAGGTCGTATTAATCGGCGCCAAAGCACAACGTAACTTCACTTCTATAAGGAAAACTAGTTAATACAAGGCGGGAATGGAAAAGTTCTAGCGAGCATTCTCCCACATACCTGTAGGTTCGGGATGGATAAAGTTAACGGAACTTGTGGCAAATTAGTGTTTCATGTTTATTGTGGAGTGATGTCAATCACTGAGGTAACTGCAGAACCTATTTCCCTTCTGTCCAAGGAGAAACAGTGAGTTTTCAGCAATTACAATATGGCCACCGCCCAAGTAGAGTGAGTGAGCGAGCGTGAGCTAATTGTGCACACACTAAATAATGCCAGTATCTTCACGGAAAGTTTTACCCAAATTTACAATTAATGTAAGGAAACATGATGTGTATTTCCTATAGCTTCAGGTTTATGGAACCAACAATGCCGAAAATACATGCTGCTTTCTTCGCCACTGTAACCACAAGTGTCGTTTCTGCGGCAGTTAGGATATCCAGGCCATTTAGACATCAAAATGTAACATCAGGCGACTGTCACATTTAGCAACACTTCAAACAATGAATCATTACTAGATAATGTTATGTAGCACTTTCGTGTAGTGAACTTGACCACCCATAGGTACTCTCGCTACAACACAAGGATGGCACATAACTGGAAGGTGGGATCTAGGTTCCTGTGTAGACGCCGAAATTATAGGCATGCTCCTGTTTTACTTATTACATAAAAGGGGACAAATAAAATATTAGGTACACTTATGGTGTAGCTCAAATTTTTATCAACACAACATTATAGTTATAAAATTATGGAAGATAATTGAGGAAGTAAATAATTAAATGCTTATTTATTTAGAACAACGGTTATATTAAACTTTTTTTTCTTTGTCACAACAGGTATATATGTATGTATAAATAAATAAAACTTTATTTCTCTCTCATGAAGAAATGAGTATTAACATTTTTTCTTTGTTTGTTTNACTAGATAATGTTATGTAGCACTTTCGTGTAGTGAACTTGACCACCCATAGGTACTCTCGCTACAACACAAGGATGGTACATAACTGGAAGGTGGGATCTAGGTTCCTGTGTAGACGCCGAAATTATAGGCATGCTCCTGTTTTACTTATTACATAAAGGGGTATAAATAAAGTATTAGGTACACTTATGGTGTAGCTCAAATTTTTATCAACACAACATTATAGTTATAAAATTATGGACGATTATTGAGGAAGTAAATAATCAAATGCTTATTTATTTAGAACAACGGTTATATTAAACTTTTTTTTCTTTGTCACAAGAGATATATATGTATGTATAAATAAATAAAACTTTATTTCTCTCTTATGAAGAAATGAGTATTAACATCTTTTCTTTGTCTGTTTTTGTTAAATTATATAGCCATGACCCTCAATCGTTTCATTTGAAATTGTACATTAAAGTTCAACACTTTATTTTTACATTTATTTTACTTTAAATTAAGAGAAAAACAATAAATAATTTTGTAGTTGAAGAGTTAAAAAAAAAAAAAAAATTAATTATTGAACAGACGTTGCGTCGGAAGACAGAAAGTTCGGAGCACTCCTGAGCACATGCAGCATGCAAAAATAATGTAGAGGTTTCTTGTAAGTAGGAACTGCATTTCAGACGGTACTACGGTGCTGGCCAAAGAGGTGGAGTCATGGTCACAACAACCACACCACGATTGGGCGTGCGGCTCACATCACAAGGAGGATGGAAAGTTTGGCCACGAGGTTAAGCCATATCAGGCAAACCGGTGTACAAAAAAAATGCTTTAAAAAGGTTCGTAAATACAACATAATACGATCACGTCGCAAAATAAAATATCTGCAAACAAACTTACCCAAAACGGCGGGTAAAAAAACACTTTTATCTCAAGTTGATGAAAGATTCCACAAGTTAGTAAAGTAAGATGACTACATGCTGTATGGCAAGAATACAAAGAAGGAAGTGATTTTTTTTTTATTTACCTACCCTATTTCTAAGTATTAAGTTTTCGTCCGAGGTAGGGACGGGAGTTCAAGTGTGTCTCAGGGCTAGGCCCCGTACGCCTACAGGAGAGGGAATTTCAATTGCGGCCATGAACTGCCTCCCTGCGTGTACCTATAGCTGAGGCTATAGCTAAGAAGGGGGAGGGTAATAACCGGCATAGGCACCGTAAAAACCCCTCCCGACAGGAAAGAAGTTCAAAACTTATTCATGCATTAATGAAAATTCTACAGGATACAGTAGGTGTGGATTCCATGCTCTTTAATGGGGAGTTGAAAACCTATAAGAGAATGGGCGGGGCTGTGGGTGCAAGCACCCCTGAGGTTGAACTGCTGTCAATATTTCTGCACAGGCAAACCAGCACAATAATATTGANNNNCCCTGCTTCTCGTTGAGTGCGTCAGAAAACTGGGCAGCTCAGTCATGGCACCTACTCCATCTTCACTCTTCCGTGCTTGACCGGGGGACACCCCCTCCCCCTCCTCCAAAATAATCTGTCGGTCTTCTCTTGGTGAGCTCAAAGCTCGTGCATGACATTCGGGACCTACCAGTGCTGGTGGTGAATCCGCTGGCCCAGGAGTGAAGGTTGACGCCAGGATGCTTCCAAGGTCCGATGCATTCCATTCCATTCCATTCCTCGCGCATCCGCAGTCGGCAACCCGCAGAATCCAGCAGTGAGGTTCGCTACACTTCGCCCGTGGCACCTCGAGATCCCCCTCCTCGACTTGATCGTTGAGCTGCCTCCTGCACGATGCACTTCGCCATCTCTTACTGAGCTACCCAGGTTCCCGACGACTGCGCTTTTGCACCGACCAATTGGTCCGCGGACTGGTATTAGAGTATTCCCAGCCACCCCAGAGCCTGGGGGAATCCCTATCCGCCACCTGGGGACGCGACGAGTTGCGGAGTAGTTGCCGCACTCAAGCTGATGCAGTCCCGCCGCACTCGCAGAAGTTCTTGCCTTCGCTGGTCTCAAGGGGCCGGCAGATCCGGGAGAGAGAGCAGCCACGAGCACCATGTTCATCCCACAGCAACTTGGCTCGTAAGAAGGAAGTAATTTTTTTTTCTACCTTATTCCTAAGTATTAAGTGTACATCCGAGGTAGGGACGGGAGTTTTAGCGCGTCTCAGGGCTAGGTCCCATACGCCTAAAAGAGAGGGACTTGATGAAGCATTTGTGTTTACATCTGTGTGTATAAATAATTTTTTGACATGAAGACAGCGAGGTTGCCTGTTTGTAAGTGTACTGTGTTACTGCAAGTAGTCATAATGGTGGCGTGCCTTTACTTTCAGGTATTATTTGTTATTACAGTAGCGTACAAATCCTTTTTTGTGAAATACATTTGTAGTGATCAAGGAACGCTGGTGTGTGCGAATACTTTTTTTTTTACCCTCTGAAAATTGTGTGTGAGGCAGAAAGCAGAACTCAGAGTGATAACAAGGGTAGAGACTGATGACATTATGGTTTTGGTTATATAAAACTACGTTTGTAATACTATTTTATTTTATTTATTTGGAGTTTAATGTGTCACCCAACAGTAGAAACCATTAACAGGATTGCACATACATACATACACACATACATACATACATACATACATACATACATACATACACACATACATACATACATACATTCATTCATTCATTAAAAAACACAGAAATTGAGAAATGCAAACAAATGAAATTAAGACGATAACATGAACATACAACACAATTATTACACAACTACAACACAATTAACACATCTACAACACGAATTACACAAACACAACAAAAATCAACTCATATAAAGAAAAAAAATGAAACAACTGAAATATACAAACAAACAGCAAATATTAAAGTTAACTAATAATTAAAAAAAATTAATAACAAATAAGGATTATTCTCAGATTTTGCGTTATCTATTATAATTCATAAAGAAATCATAACATATAATTTTTTCCCCAAGAAGGCATCAAACTCCTGAAACAATTTGTTATAGTTTAGAACACACCTTTTTACTAAATCTTTTTTTTTTTGTGTTCAGAAGGTATTCAATATTCTGTGATTATAATTAGTAATCTTAAGAGACACGAGGTTATTAACAACAGGACAGAAAAAATACGAGAGAAAAGCACTAATTAAAAATAAAGCATCAATAATATCACGTATAATGTTCAAGGTCTGGGTTTTATATCCATAATAATCATCATCATCATCATTGCCGTCATAATTATGTAACTGGTTTTTAAAATTTAGATTCTGTTTGACAAGAGAGTCTTATAATTTAATTTGTTTAAGGTAAATACAATTTCATCATATTTTGCTTTGATTTAGCTTTTTGAGTTTTTTTATTCCTAATTATTATGCACATCACATGGAATGTATACACTATAATCTACAATGTAGGAAGTTCTTGTTATAGTGGCTGTGTGTAATTGTTCAGGCAATGTGACTGCACTCTCCCCCCCCCCTCCAACCCCTTTTTTTGTTGCTCTTGTAAAATCTTTCTCCTATGGACTTTTGTAGTTAATGTGTCGACCGATCCAATTAATTTCAAATAACCAGCTTTTGTTATTAAGGGGTCCCCCTAGCAAATACATTGCAAACGTCTCAAGGTCACGTCCGGCGGTAGGGAGGCGCTGCGACGGCGATGGAAAACAGCATACACGGGCTTCGCGTGTGCTCTGTTTCCTCGGACTTCTTAGCGGTGAATATGTGGTTCTAATACAGCAATCTGTTTAGGGAAGATACAGCTTTGTCACTATAGTTTAAAACAATGTTTCACGAGAGAATAAATATCGTGAACTGCGATTTTGGACACTTTTCAACGACCACATCTATGTTTCAATAACAAATGTATAAATGGGAGTCAAAATATCGACTTTCATTTCTGTTGTGAAGAAATATGTATATTGGAATTTTTCCATAGTTTTCAAAATGAGGATAGACAACACTGCTTACAAGGAGACCCCGTAAATGTGAAATGTGAGCTGAGAAATGAGAATGTTGGTCGCTCCATAAATGTTGTGTAATGTGGAATTTAAAAGACTGCTCGTCGC
The DNA here is from genome assembly GCA_002778355.1 of Clitarchus hookeri. NCBI lineage: Eukaryota > Metazoa > Arthropoda > Insecta > Phasmatodea > Phasmatidae > Clitarchus > Clitarchus hookeri. The sequence continues at coordinate 147,878 of NQII01003623.1, read as the reverse complement.
ACTTGCAGACGTAAAGCTGGCATCCACTGTGTGCGAGATCCACCACTGCACTCGGAGCCATCAATCAGCAGGTGTGTAAAGCTAGCGAGAAGTGGTGCGTGGAGGAGTCTCAAGTCCCGTTATCTGGTCGTGGTCGGGGCGAGTAGCGAATGAGAAATGTCTTTCCAAAAATAGCGTGGCTAAACTCTCCTCGGTGGCGCTGCGCTATAAATACGCAGATACCTCCGGCTGTGTTGGAGCAAGCCGGGAGTGCGGGGGACTTGGGAGGGCGGCTTGCGTCGCCGCCAGTTCACAGGACTCACTACTCACTCTGTCTGGAGGCTCTCGGCGCCACTGCTGTACTCCTTAAAGCCGTACAACAGGTTACAATGCATTTATACATTTTTCACATGACACTCCATTTTTCACTGTCATATGAAATAATAGTCTGTAATGCACGACACCAGAAATAATTGCTTCTCGGAAAAGAATACAACAATTTTTATAATTAATTTAAAATTTGTATTTTTTTATTGTAGAAATCTGAAAGATATGGTTAAAAATTGATACGTTTGCCTAAATCTCTAAATTCATGTTATTGGAATGCCATGAAGAATATTTTGTGGACATTAGTTGTGCGGTTCGCTGTATTTCAAGTTTAACTTTTGAGATAATAAATATTCAAAGTCAAACTAGCCGAAAGTTTATCCTTACCGCTGGGGTACCAGGTGTCTGATGTCACAGAAATTACAACATACCATTCCCGTGGTTTAAATGAACACTAGCTATAAGCAAACTGCTTTGAAATGTGTACTAATCAAAATTTTAAATTTGAATTCTCATATTTACGCAAAAAAAATACATGCTGAGTTTTATTCATTAAATGATTTAGTGTCTTTACCAAATTGTCATCTGTAGCAAGTCACTAAATCATAAAGCATCCTCAAAACCTAGAAAAAATGTGTCTCTTGAACAGGCTTTGGGGTCCACTTACCTGGCGCTGAGCTGCGTTGCAGTGTGTTTGAAACACACGTCTTCCAGCGACAATTGTAAATGTACTTCCAGCTTCTACAAACACACGCACTTCAGACTAGGCCTGTTGAGTATTGGCAAGACGTCACGCGCATTACAAATATTACAGTGTCTTTCCGAAAGATTACTAAATCGTATTATTTATAGGTTTGCCTTCCTTATGAGTATGACACTTACTTATAACGGGTGAGCGTTTCAGCACTTCACACTTTCTAAAGTGGACTTTCGAAACTTCTTGGCATTGTTTTTGTAACGGAATAAAGAATAATGTTCAACTCTTACGCTATTCCGTTAACAACCGAAACCAAACATATTTTTGTTATGACCTCAAAAGTTGACCACAGTTAAAGGCATTAATTTATATCTAAACAAAAAGAATTGTGAACATCAGTCAGTATTCACAAATCAAACTGAACTTAAAGTGTATGTGTTTATTGTGCTTATTACAATATTGACTACTTTTCNAACCAAACATATTTTTGTTATGACCTCAAAAGTTGACCACAGTTAAAGGCATTAATTTATATCTAAACAAAAAGAATCGTGAACATCAGTCAGTATTCACAAATCAAACTGAACTTAAAGTGTATGTGCTTATTACAATATTGACTACTTTTCTGTGTGTGTTTGAGTATGCAGTGGATAGGTATGTGAGCCAGCTAATGTAAAACACCAACTGAAAGTCACATGACAGTGTTTGTTTTGATAGGTACGCGGAAAGATACGCAACCAACCGGATGAAAGTAGAGTCTTAGCAGTGCTCTCTTTACTGTGACCAGTCTCTACAGGGTGCGAAGCGTAGCCAATGTCACGAGGCTAGTTACGTGCCATTCAGATTACTTAATTCATACCCTAGCAGTGCTAGTATGAAAATAAAAAAAACCTTTTAACAATTGCAGATAGAGTTAATGTTGTTTTTAAAAATGGCGGGTTCCGTATGTTACAAACTGAGAAAAAATCTTGGCATAGACAGTATCCTGACGTCACGTGCACCATTTCTCGTTCATGTTGTAAGCTCCTTCTGTTGCTTCTGTTTTTATTCAGCGCTATTTTCATGCTCTTTGGTGTTCGTGTCACAGGAGGCTTTTTTTTGTGCTCTTCGGGTGGAAGGAGCACTCGAAGAACAGCTATTTCTGCTCTTGCCTGCCGAGGTGGAGTAGAAACAACAAGAATGTTACCGCCACGACGCCAAAACAAAACGTCAGTTGGGTGGCCATATGGTGGTTGTTTAGAGATATTGAAAGTGAAGATGTTTGGACATTCCATTAAGAGAAAAGAGAGTCTTCCAAAGTAGCACTGCACCTGACTGTACAAACTGCAGAACTATTAGTACACACATTACCAAAATTTTTAGAATAGTTCAATTTATTTTGCATATATTTTGTAAATCTGTAGGTTATTTTGCTGGAATTTATATACTTAGATGTAAAAAAAAAAAATATTGGTTAAAACTTACTTTTAATCAAAATTTTAGTGCCTATCCATTTTGGATGCTTTAGAAAGCACATTTTGCAAACCTCCCTTACTATACCCTTAATTGAGCAAACCTATCATAGTAATGACTGTTATTGTATGTAATAAAGTATTAGCAATAATGTTTGCAAATAATTTTAATAATTTATTATATGCTCATTCAGTTTGGCTATAAGAATGTTAACTTTTGTGGCTGAAATGGGTCTGCGTAAAATCAAGTATAAAGGGGCTTACCTGCCTGAAGCTGTTTTTCACTTTTCAGGCAGTGAAGTGCCGCAGCAATTAGAACGACACTGCCACGCACATCAAGTGCGTCATAGTCTCTACGTGCAGTGCTCTGAGCTGGCGCCCAATTTCCGAAACTATTGGAACTATTTCTCTTGAGAAATGACTTCATTCCGCTATCGGAATGCTTAAGGCCAGTTTTTGTACACTCGATAGCGGAATTGTATACCGGAATCGAGCAATGAAATGTTGAAATGAATCCGACAGCGAGGCAGTTGCCGGAATAGTCATTCCTCTAGAGATTTGTCGGTTAATACCATTGTGTGATGCAGGAAACTTTAGAATACGCTCCGTTGTGGTTTAATATAAATATAATTAATAAAGGAGGGCAAAAACTAAAGTATGTCGCCATACATAAAATTATAACAGCGTTGAAAATATCTGTGAAAAAGATAGTGTAAACAAAGTTGGAACATGAATATTAATGTAAAGTTGAACACGGAACAGATGTCGCAAGGAATGCTGAAGCTGTGAAAGGTAGTTAGCAACACTGAAACTCAACATAGACTAGGTAACTGTAACGAAAAAATTTGCTTCGGACAAATACATTTGTGATACGTTTTTACAGTTTACAGCTGTAGCTGGAACGTAAAAAAATATAAATTATTATAATGACGCTATTCAAACAGCGTTTTATTATTTACTACAGGAAGGTAGGCCTAATGCGCATGACTGTTTTTTCTTAGACATAATTACCGTTCATGGTAAAGTGAGCACTTTTGAGGCCCTAGTTACTTATTTCTGTCGGCGATTTTGTATCCTTTAACCGCTTTTTAAAATAAACATTGCCATGTAAGTAATAAAACATAGTGTGTATATTCCACCGCACTCGGAATTTAACGTCTATGGCTAAAATAAACTATATGTATTGACTATTATTCCAAATGAGAGGGCTTTCAAAAGTGCTCACTTTATCTTGAGTAGCCTATAACTATCTAGTGGCCATATGTGTGAACTCTTTTAACACGTACTTTCGTGCGTTTAATTATTTTCTTTAGTCATAATTGGCGTAATTACGTCAATAAAGAATTATTTTAAGGGGGAAAAAACTGAATGATGAATACCAGTTCCTGTGGATTACCTAAACCTCACTAACTTCATTATTTTACACACTGTTAATCTTACAAAAAATATTAAAATTTTAAAACAATCTAATTTTTAAAATTGTTAAAATTTACCTACTTTGATGAATTATGTTTAATCTGTTTGTTTTGGCGAGGTGTGAAATTGGATTATTGCGCATGTAAAAATATAAGACTGTTTACTTGACCAGTACAAAATAAATTATTTGATTGGACGAATGAATNGATTATTGCGCATGTAAAAATATAAGACTGTTTACTTGACCAGTACAAAATAAATTATTTGATTGGACGAATGAATATATGTATGTATGTATGTATGTATGTATGTATGTATGTATGTATGTATGTATGTATGTATGTATGTATGTATGTATGTATGTATGTATGTGCGGATGGATGGAATAATGGGTGGGTGGGTAGGTGGATTGGTGTGTTACAATACTTAAAAGCCATTGTTATAAAAAGAAAATGTATTTAGTGGAATCTCTTCTTGTTGCTGGCTGCATTTCTATTTTAATAGATTAAAACGTGTTTTTTTGTAACTGTGAAAGTAGGATTGTTCTGGTTACATTATATATTTTATTTATGTTCGCATTGGAGCTGTCTTGTTTCCTTTTGCCTGAAATGTGAGCCTTAGTATGACACGCTTCATTTTTAAACTGGTTTTTGCATGGCAGCTTCTGCACATAGGATTAAAATGACAGTCTTGTAATTATTTTCGGGAGTTGGAAGATAATGTTTTTGTTGATTAACTTGTGATGGGATTTGAACTGTTGCATTACTTTATTATAAGTGGCTTGTGTACTATNATAATGTTTTTGTTGATTAACTTGTGATGGGATTTGAACTGTTGCATTACTTTATTATAAGTGGCTTGTGTACTATGCCATTTACTGCCTGCTAGATTTTTTGCTTATATACACACGAGCATAGGAGCATACTTGCATTAATGTTGGCAGTAAGTGATAGGGAGCATTTGTTTTTAATTTTAGTTTTTGAACTTCTTGCTAATAATACAACATTTAAATTAGTGATAGATAAAATCTGTTAAAATTGACTTTATACATAATACAGAAATAGTTACTGTAATAATTAACTATGTATGTTTGTAAAAATGGTGCACTGTTAGAGAGTATGTTTTTACTCAATTTACTAGGACTTTCATCCCTACTACATTTCTTCACAATGCATGGTTTACGAAGTGTGGGGAAGTTCTGTATTTTGGAGATTGAGAAGCCAAACATCTGAATTTAACATTTTTTTAAAGAGCTGTCACAGTAAATATGGTTTAGAAGCAAATCTGGCCCCTGTAGCTTTAAAGTATGAATTTTATTACATGGGTAACTTTGGTAGTACTGCTGTGACTTATTGTAAATGATTGTTTCCTTTTCTCTTTTTTAGTTACCTACCCTTTGGATCTGACAAAAACTAGATTACAAATTCAAGGGGAGCAAAATGCATCAAGAAATGGTGGTACAAACGTAAGTAACTGCTCATCTACTTTCTATTTTGTGATAATGTACGTAGATTACTTGAAAGAAAGATATTTGCTGGTTACAGATTGTGGGATTGTAAAATCTGCAATACAGTTTTTGCTAGCAAATGTTATGTAAAGTGAGATATTGTTACGTGATGCTGCTTTGTATCGTGTGAGCCAAGAGTATGTAGAGGACAGAGTTGTGATATGATAGCAGGCGGAGGGAAGGCAGGAATGTTGGAATGTCAGGCGAGCGATAATCCAAGACGCACGTATAGCAGGCGGAGGGAAGGCAGGAATGTTGGAAGGTCAGGCGAGCGATAATCCAAGACGCACGTATCTTGTTACGAAAACCGTGCGATAATCCAAGACGCACGTATCTTGTTACGAAAACCGTGCTGTCACGATAAGCCTTTTGCGGCTCTCATGCTCCTGATCTTCGGCTTATTGAATTTCTGTGTTTATCTGANCCTGATCTTCGGCTTATTGAATTTCTGTGTTTATCTGAAGAATGTTCTGGATTAATTACCTAGTTTCTGTCAGCGTAACTCGGGAGAGCAGCAAACTTTCCAGCTCAAGGCCAGTGATTTTATTTAAGTGCGATGGGCCTCAGAGCCGGGAGTTTGGGCGATTGCGCGACCTTGAGCGATAGACGGGGAGCCAGAAGGGGAACGAGTAGCGACGGAAGTGACCAGTGGGAGTAAAGTCTGCAGCTGCGAGCGATGGTGCAGTGAAGAGTGTGACGGGCATGCAGGACTATTGAGCTGGATGCCTGAGTGTAAGACCTTTGAAATGATGGCAACAGGCAGACTGAGCATGTGTTAATTATGAGTGGTTAATTGACTATAACTGAAAAGAGACATTGAGAAGGAGTTCAATTAGAGTTGAGATAGACGTTAAATATTGCTGTCACTGAGAAATAAAAATAGTAATTGTGGGGTTAGATAGATTAATATTTTAAATAATAGCTGTGTGAATAAATTAAAATATTATTTTGTTCCTTTATTTTTATTAAGACCTCCATCCTTCACGGACTCGGATACGTCCCTCTGGCATCTTGTAACAATATTAAAAAAAATACATTATCATAATGTTTTAAAACTCTAGGGTGCTGAAAAATAATTTCTATTATGATAAAAATAGGTTAGCAACTGAAGTGTTAGGTTCTGCAAGTTTCCCTCGAATTGCATTTTGTTTACTAAGGCTATGTTTTTGTAGAAGTTTTGTATATTTAGTGCAGAAAAAATTGGAAAACATGAAATTGTGGGTAAATCTTTGACAACCTGTAGTAACTGTGTTGTTTCTCACTGCTGCATTCTTCAGCATTTGTTTATGAAACGTTTACGCAAAGTAATGGAACTGTTTTTTGTAATTCACTGCTAACACAAATGCAAGTAGTTTCATAGTGTTGATAACTTGTCACTAATATAGTACATGAATCAGTGTCCTTATTACTAAGAGACCTGAAAAATTTGCAAGTTCAATGACCTGCAGGCTAGACTCGACAGTCATATGTACAAATATGCCGATATCAAGTGCACATCGGTTGTCTGTGTCACAGTGGAAGGCGACAGTTGGACACCGATCTCTAGGAGCAAGGTGGTGACAAACACCATGTGGACCAATGGCTTAAGTTATATAAATTCACGTGTTTCGAATTCTAGCTTGTCCCAAAATGAATCCGCAAATTCTTCGGGTCTCTACTTATTACATTTAGTTTTTAAATTTACTGTCAAATATTCTCTGTTTTATTTGGGATTGCAAGTTGAACTTGGTGAGGGAATTTTTCGTTGTCATGACATGTGACAGTCGAGGTAGTAATCACAGATGGTGTATCCTTGTATTTGGCAGTACATTCACAAG